>BHFT01009959.1:0-50365 GCA_004320025.1 Laticauda laticaudata
TCCCTGTCCTATTGTTTCTTTTATTTTTCTTATATGTACCCATTTCATGTATTCATAACTATATATATACTTATACTTATTATCTTGTAAGCAATTGACAAATCAAATAAATAAATAAACGTGGCCAAAATAAGCCATTTTGTGATTGTGCTTTTTAGTGATATATTTGCTCTCCAATGAATGAATATGCAGAATTCTTCTCCAGCACTCAGCTCAAATGAGTCAATTTTTTCTTTCTTGCTTTTTTAAGGCTCAACTTTCACAACCACAGAGAGATAGGGAAACAACAGAATAGATTAACCTGCATTTAGTTGCCAGGCTGATATCTTTGTATTTCCATTTTCAGCTCATGTTTATCATTGTTGTGAGATCCAGTGCAATCTGATGTTTTATTTCTGGGCTGCATTCACTGCTTTGAGTGATCTGTGATCCTAGGAAAGTGAATTTTTCCACACATTCGAACACTTCACCATCAGTGTCTATTTTGAGGTTTCTTTCCTTGCAGTGATCACAAGCTTGACCATTTTGACCAAAATTGTCATTTTTTTTCTTTGATTTTTCTTAATCAAACGTTCCAAGCCTTCTTTTGTTTCTGAGTTGTATGGTCAACATATTGAAGATTGTTTATGTTTCTTCTTCCTATCTGTACCTTGATTTTGAATTCTTCAAGATATAGTTTCCTCATGATCACTGTGACATACAGATTGAATAAGAAAGGTGAGAGAATGCAACCTTGATGTGCTTCTTTTTCTGTCTTAAACCAATTGGTATCTTCATAGGACAAGGATCTTCAAAATTGGCAAGTTTAAGATTTGTGGACTTTAACTCCCAGAATTCCTGAGCTAACATGACTGGAGGAGGAATTCTGGGAATTGAAGTCCACAAGTCTTANCTAACATGACTGGAGGAGGAATTCTGGGAATTGAAGTCCACAAGTCTTAAAGCTGTCAAGTTTGAAGACCTCTGCCATAGGGTGTTCACACAATGGCTTCCTAATTTGTGTACAGTGATTGCACCAATGTAGCCAGATGTGCTGGTTGCTCCAGATCTTTTTATTTCAAGTAGCTTTTTTTTGTTTTTAAACATACATCAATATCATTTCATGGACAGTGTGGCATCTGTGTGTCATTCATTTTGATATAAAAGTAATATCGATATGAATGAAAATTACAACCTCAATCAGACTTACGTAATCTAATGTTATTATACATATCTGTATCAGCGCACAATCCTTCATTTTTCAATTATTCAACATTTGCTACATCCTTCTAATAGTAGTGGCATTATTTTTGAGCATACCTGATAGCATCCTTTTTCAATATCTAATCTTAACCTTTATCATTCACTTTAAATATGGTATGTAAAAATATGTATAACAATTCTCCCTATTTCTAATTTTTCAATGTATTGTAATTTTTAGTAGAGCCAATCGTGTTTTTTAAGAAGAATTCTTCCAATCCATCATCCTCTTAAAAGTTCCACTGTTCTCTTTTTGACTTGCCTCCCATATTCCTCCCTTGGGTTATTATCTACATTTTTCATATTACACCCAACAATCATTTCTATCCCTACTCTTTTTTGCTGCCAGTACACGCATTAGTCGTATCTTTTTGACAAACAAACCAGTCTGTTAGACTTGGCCTCCACTTTTCTTCCACTATTACACTCAGTACTGGTTCCCCCAGGGTTGTGTCTTGAGCCCCCTGCTATATGCCTTGTACACCTTTGACTGCTGACCAAGCCATGCAACAAACACCATCATAAAGTTTGCAGACGACACAACCGTGATTGGTCTCTTCTCCACTGAGCCGAAGGGAGAGTCCAGGATTGATAGCCTCTAGTCTTCTCGTTCTGCAGACTGAGTTGAAAAACTGAAGACACACCCCCGGTAATGGTCCCCAGTTCTTCACTCAGCGTGTTCACCCTTTAAGGGCTCAGAATAGTTAGGATTGTAGAAGAATTTTCACCACCTGGATTAAGCTTTTTTTCTCAGAGAGGCTTAGATCAGGTTTGACAGCTAGCCGGCTTGCTGGTTTAGCACTTTCATTATTTTGTGCCTTTTTTCCGGTTCATGTTTTTTTGCTTATTATTTAATTTTTAAACTCCTTGCTGGTGGACTGGTTTTCTTCCCTTTCTGGTTGGAATTTGGGTGGAGGTGACCCTGAGCCCATGTGGCCTGGGCTGGGGGCAGGAGACGGCGTCTTCCTTAACTTGCCTTCTCCTGATCCACTTTCCCTTGACTTGGGATAGCCGCATCTGCTGCTAAACGCCCCTATTTTTTGGCGGTAGCAGCCATTTCTCACGTTTGGGGACAGTCTTGCAGTTCGTCTCCAGGATTGTCCCTTGCGGGGTGTTGGCCATCAGGATTGAATCCTGACCCCCTATCTAGTCCCCAGAGCACCGTGACAACTGCGGGACACTTGAGTCTGCCAAATAATTGCAGTGCAGCCAGCGCCAGGCTCACAAGCCTCTGACTTGTCAATTCAAAGAGTCAGCTGCAATTCAAAGAGTCAGCCGTTTTTACCTTTTTTTCTCTGACTCAGCTTTTGAATTGCAGAGCTGGGCTGAGCTCACCACTTTGGGTCACACTAGTCTTCTGAAGTGGTGGACAGCTATTGTGGCTGTAGCAGACAGCGTTAGGCTAAATAATTTTTTTCTTTACTTCTTTTTCCCTTTCCCTCCCCCTGTCAAGTGACAATTAATTTTTGCGGGCTCAAAATGGCCACCAGGGGAGCTGATCAAGAACTATCGCTTCCTCAGCAGGGTAGAGAGAAGGCTGTAAAAGGATCTCCCTAGCTCAGGTCTGCTGGACTGGAGGCAGCAGCTAGGATTAGAGCCAGGGCTCTAGCCCCTAAAAGACATAGAAAAACAGTTTGATAAGGCAGTGAGAGATTCCAGGATGGCTGAAAACAGGGTCACCTCTCCTCTGCCTCCACAGGATGACAGGCAGCTAGACCAACTGGCGGATAGGCAGTATTTGACTGCCTGGTCTCCTGGTGGCTCAAGTACTCAGGATTTGCAGGGAAACCTCCAAATCAGGGCAGAGACCTCTCACAANTCCACAAGATGACAGGCAGCTAGACCAACTGGCAGATAGGCAGTATTTGACTGCCTGGTCTCCTGGTGGCTCAAGTATTCAGGATTTGCAGGGAAACCTCCAAATCAGGGCAGAGACCTCTCACAATTTTGCTGAGCCGCCTCAGGGGATCCTGATTGCGGCACCTGCAAGCCAAATCTCCAGCAGAGCCAGACCTGTGTCTGCAGCTACCTTTACACCTACAGCAGCTGGCTTCTGGCCTGAGGAGACCCAGAGGCAAGAAATGCCATCCTTCATGAGATCCTGGATCTCCCAAACAATAAGACAGGAATTGCAGGCAAAGGTCAACCAGCTGCACCAGCTGTCTTATTTGGACACTAACAGAGGTGTCCTTCAGGGGCAGGGGCAGGGGCAGGCTTCTGCAGAACAGCCAATCCACTTCAGAGAGTGCTCGGTCTCCCCTTCAGAAAACAACCAATTTTATGGCTCCGAGAGGGACCTCCTTCCAGAAAGGTATTTTTCGGATGAGGATTTGGAGGCAGCAGGTCCTCCTTTAAGGGCCTTTTCCAGCCGGCTTTCTTCAAGACTCTGCTGGTTAAGGCTAAGAGCACGGCTCATCTTAAAAGGACACGGTCACCCGGGACCTTCCCACAGAAGGAGAGGATGAGGAAGATTACCTGTTCACTGAGAAAGCATCTGTGGTGGACACTTTACCAGTGCCCCCAGATGTTTTTGAACCTGATAAAAAAGCAGTGGGAGTCCCCTGGGATGTACACTTGCCCCAGTGAGTCTGAGACTACCTTATTTAATGTGGACAAGGACATTTTGGACATTATGGAAGTGCCAAAGGTAGATGGCCCAGGGGTGACCCTACCTTCCTCATCTGTCATCCCACCTGATACGGGGGATATTTTAAAGGCGAAGGACCGGAAGGAGGAGATGGCGCTCCAGAGAGCTCATTAAGCCGCCGCCTGGGCCATCAGAGCATTGACGACCATGGCTTTTTTTACTCAGGCCTCTTTGTGGTGGCTGAGGTAGTTACAGGGCAGAATCCTACCTGAGGATCTCAGAGTGCATCAGGATCTGAATAAAATTATAGCTGCAGCTCAATTGACTGCTGATGCCACCTTCATGTCAGCCAAATTTTCTTTCAGAGCCATGGCCTCTTCCATAACAGCACGTAGGCTCCTCTGGCAAAGAAATTGGCAGATGGAAGCTGGCCTTGGCTCCATTTAAGGAAGAGAGGTTTTTCAGGGAGGCCCTGGATGCTTTTATGATGGAAACCAGGGACAACTGAAAGATTCTGCCCTCCCAGGGGAGGTGCTTCGATTACAGGTCTCTTCCATACTACAGGAAGCCCTCCTTTAAACGGGGAAGCTGGGGCAGGTTTTCCCCGTCAAAGTAGGCCCTTTTTCCAAAGACCCTCATCTCAGGCCGATAGACAGGCCTTTGCCACCAGAGGGCGTCAGAGGCAAGAGAGCAGAAGCTCCTTTAGGGACTCCAAAAAGAACCTTTATGGGAGCCTCATCTCCCATAGGGGGCCATCTGGGACTGTTCTGGCAGAGATGGGAACAGACCATGATGGACGCTTGGATCTTGTCAACCTTACGATCGGGTCTCTCTCTGGAGTTTCTTTCCTCTCCCCCAAGAGCCTTTGTGTGCTGTCCCGTCTCCAGGAACCCCTCAAAGAAGGATCTCATGGAATCGGCAATCCATCATCTGGACATTCGGGTCATCCAGACGGTTCCGGAAGACCAGGAGAGACAGAGTTTCTATTCAAAATTGTTTGTGATTCCAAAGGCCTCGGAGGGATTGGTGAGCAATCCTCAACCTGAAAGGGCTCAACAGACATCTAATCTACCAAAGGTTCAAGATGCACTCCCTCCACTCCATCCTAGAGCGACTGCGGGAGGGAGATTTTTTTGGCCTTGGTAGACTTGATGGAGGCCTACCTGCATGTGCCCATACATCCCAACCACCGTCAGTTCCTGAGGTTTTACTATGGTGGCCGCCATTTTCAATATAGGGCTCTCCCATTTGGCCTATCATCAGCCCCACAGTTTTTTACCAAGCTCCTGGGAGCTGTACTGGCACACCTCAGAGCCTTACCAATAAGGATCCAATGCTATTTGGATAACATCCTGATAGCATCCTCTTCCCGAACCCAGGCAGAGGAGGATCTGATGTCGACAACCAGGATTCTTCGAGAGCACAAGCTCCTAATAAACCTGGACAAATGTCATCTAGTACCATTGACTTGGCTCTTGCATTTGGGAGCTATCATAGACACCTTGGCCAGCCAGGTTTTTCTTTCACAGGAGCATTGAAACAGTATCAAAGATCCTGTCTTCCAGAGAGGTGCCCATCATCTTGCTGTCTCAACTTCTCGGTTCCATTCCCAAACCCTCCAATGGTTCCTGCTCCCTTACCAGAGGGAGTGCAGGGACAACTCACCAAGGAGGGTTCATGTCCCTTGCCAGTTCTTCGTTCTCTCCATTGGTGGCAGTCCCAAGCCATGGATCAGGGATGCTTTTACAGGGTGCCCTAGAGGATTAACATCACCACCAATGCCGGTCTGTATGGTTGGGGGGCCCACTTGGGAGTAAAGATCACCCAGGGGAGGTGGTCATGAGAGGAGCTTGCCCACAACATAAATTGGCTAGAGCTCAAGGCTGCCCGCTTAGTGCTCAACGATCTAAGGCAGGAGGTGGTGGGGAGACATGTTATTTTCCTCACAGACAATATGGCTACTAAGGCCCACATAAACTGGCAGGGGGGCACTTGCTCCAGATCTCTAATGCAGGAAGCGACTCAATTATGCAGGAGGGCGAAGAGACACCTTTTGTCCCTACGAGCAGAACACATCTTGGGAGTGTCCAACGCGCAGGCAGACTGGTTGAACAGGGCCACAATCGACCAGTCAGAATGGAGACTGCATCCCAGTCTGTTCCAGGAGATGATGGAACGCTTTGGCTGCCCAATTCTGGATCTCTTTGCATTGCCAGAGAACACGCAGCTCCCGAGGTTCTTTGCTCAATTCCCTGCACGAGGAGCAAAAGTGGTCAACACTCTCCAGTGCAGGTGGCCCCAGGGACTGTTGTATGTCTTCCCCCTTCCCCTGATTCCGGGGGCAATCAGGAAGGTACTGATAGAAAATGTGGAAGTTCTGTTGGTAGCCCCTTACTGGCCCAGGCACCCTTGGTTCGCCGACCTGGGCCTGTTAGTCGCCAGACCCTGGAGAATTCCCCTGCACAAGATCTCCCTCAGCCAGGGCCCAATCGAACATCCAAATCCAGCCTGGTTTTGGTTGACCGTCTGGCGCTTGAGTGGGGGATCCTGAAGCAGGAGAGGTTTTCCACAAGAGTCATTCAGACCATCCAGGCAGCTAGAAGACCTTCTACTACCAGGATATCTAATGCAACATGGAAGATTTTCTGAAGTTGGTGTGATTCTCACCAATTGGAACCCACCATTGTGTCTTTTTGCAAAGGTGTTAGAGTTCCTGTAGGACGGGTTGGATAGAGGTCTTGCCCCCAATACCTTGAAGAAACAGGTGATTTCTTGGCGTCGGTGATTTCAGTCAAGGACTCTACTTCTCTGGCCCAACACCCTAGGGTGAAAGCCTTTCTTAGGGGAGCCATGAATTTGAAGCCACCGGTGGTCCACCGCTACCCCACCTAGGATTTGCCTAAGGTCCTGCAGGCACTGACTTCTCCCCCATATGAACCCTTGCGTAAAATCATCCTTCGCTTGCTCACGTGCAAGGTGTCATTCTTGGTGGCCATTACCTCGGCCAGACGTATCTCAGAGTTGGTGACCTTATCCATCAGGAAAGATCTGTGCATATTCCATGCAGACAGGGTGGTTCTGCGGTTGGACCCTACCTTTCTGCCCAAGGTGAACTCCTTATTCCATTATTCACAGGAGATGATTTTGCCTAACTTCTGTCCAGAGCCTAGCCATGCACCATAGAGAAAGTGGCACACCTTGGACGTTAGGAGCTCCCTATGTATTTACATTAATAGAACCTTTTCCATTAGGAGGAGAGAAGCCCTGTTTATTTCCTTTCAGCCGTCAACTTTGGGTCGCAGGGTGACACCTTCCACAATGGGTCGCTGGCTCAGAGCCTACATTGCAAAGGCCTATGAGTTACAGAGGCTTCCTGTACCCAGGAGAATCACTGCGCACTCAACCAGAAGAGCAGTGACCACCGCAACCTGGGCAACGCAGGCATCGATTCTGGATATTTGTACAGCTGCGACCTGGTCATTGGTGATCCTATTCATAAGACATTACAAAATTGACTCCTTTGCCTTGGGCAGGGTGTTCACGTAGAAGTGGGGATCTCCAACCAATCCAGTTCCCACCCATAGAACAGCCATCAGCCAGCTTTGGTATGTCCCATCCTGGACTCTCCCTTTGGCTCAGTGGAGAAGGGGCGTTGGTCCTACCTGAACACTTCTCGGGGAGCCGAAGGGAAAGTCCAGTCCCACCCTATATTCTGTCAGGTCAGAGTAAGGAGGAAATGTCCCTTTTTTTGCAGCGTCAGTTAAGGTATCAGTTTGAGGATGAAGAGCAGCTGAATTCACTTTGATGTCGTTCAGAACTGGGGATGGTTACCAGGTAGTGTATCCTCAGTTTTTCAACTCAGTTTGCAGAGCTTGGAGAATAGATACTATCCATCCTGGACTCTCCCTTCGACTCCCCAAGAAGAAGCATTCAGGTAGGACCAATGCCCCATTTGTGGGTGGGGCTTGGTGGTCATGTGACTGGGTAAATGTGGGTTGCTAACTGGGGGTGGCTTGGTCAGGTGACTGGCTGGGCATGGCTCGTAAATATTTATGTAAATATTGATATACATAAATATTTATGTAAATATTAAGTATTTATTTTTAAAAAAGAGCAACTTTTACCCAAAATCAGGCAAAGCAGACTGAGTTGCTTGCAAAATCACAGATTTATTCATAGATGTACCTTTCTTCAGTCTGCTGCCTGAGTCTGCACTGAAAAGTAGAAGCTTCAGTCCTAAGGAAGGTTCAGTTCTGCTCTCAGGCCACTTCTCCCCCATTCCCCAATCCCCAACCCCAGAATACCAACTCTGACTGGGCCTCAGGGAAACCTCCTGGGTGAAGGCAAAGCAGTACAACAGTAATTTAGATTATCTAGAAAGCAAGAAATCTGACAGGATGGGAGGGGAGAAGCCAGCCAGTGGCATGATTTGCCAGTTCTCCGAACTGCACAGAATCGTGACAACCGGTTCTATAGAACTGGTCCGAACTGGTAGAATCCCACCCCTGCTTATGACCATTTTTCATACTTACGACTGTTGAAGCATCCCCACAGTCATGAGAGGCCAGGTGAGGAGATGCATGCCTCGATGTGAGTGATATTGAGTAGGCCACACCCATCCAATAACATGACCACCAAGCCATGCCCACCCAGTCACATGACCACCAAGCCACATCCACAGAACCGGTTATTAAAAATTTGAATCCCACCCCTGTCTGTAAGCTTTTAAAAATCAAACTATTGTTACATTTCTTCCAAAGAATTTGAGCCACTTGTCAGTTCTTTTATGAATGTGTATAAATCAGAAAGTTTTCTATCTTGAATTATCCCATTCTTACCTTTCAATCCAAAAAACGGCAATTTTAGTGCCTATTCGATAGCTGAAGTGAGCTGTTTCTAAACTGACAATAAAATAGAAAGAACCTTCTGAACAGCCTTTCCAAGTTAGAATGAGATGTTTCTGGGCCAGAGTGCTTTGATCTTGAAATATGTTCCAGACCTCCCATTCAAATATTAAGATGAATATTGAATTAAAATGGAGAGTTTCTGATATATATTTATGTACCCATCATTCTCTTTAGCTCATGCTTGTTATGCAGTATGGAGTAGTAGTTTAAATGCTACACTAGGGACCCCAGGCTCAACTTCTGATTCTGTCACTGAACATGTTCAATAACAGCATGACATATCTTAACTTGGCTATTGTTGTAGCAATAAAATTAGGGATTGAAATCCGATAAATAAATCTTTTTATTTTCATTCCTCTCATGACTTGTGATCAAATGGCTATTTTGGGAGCTTAATGTTAATTATAATGGGAATAGTATAAATCTTCAGTGGCATAAGATACCGGATATAAACATCCTTGGGATATCTTCCCAAGGGTGGTGGCAGATGAAATGCCATCTACAGTTATGGTTTTTATGATATTTGAATTAATTACATCTAGCTTTAATTAAAAATAAATATAGAAGTACCAGGTGCTGAAA
Organism: Laticauda laticaudata; assembly: GCA_004320025.1. NCBI lineage: Eukaryota > Metazoa > Chordata > Lepidosauria > Squamata > Elapidae > Laticauda > Laticauda laticaudata. The sequence continues at coordinate 9,316 of BHFT01009959.1, forward strand.
CTATGGTTCTGTAGCTAAAATGTAAATAGTAGGAAACATTCAGGCAAATATCTTTTAGCAAAATAAATCATTTCCATTTGAATGGTTTCACTAATATAAATTAGAAGTAAATAGGTAAAACTATTGCATATGTGTGTTATACAGAAAATGTAAGAAAACTTGACAAATATTTAACGGGGCTATTGATGTGCATGTGTCAGAAATAATTTGTACTGTACTTTGTATTGTATATACTTTGGAATATATTCTTTAAAGCGGTTGTCTTTTTTCAATCTTCTGCATTTCAGAAGGCTGTATTTCAGAATACAGAAAGAAAGAAGAAATCACAGTAAAGACATGCCTACATTTATAAAATGATTTGGTGTGGTCATACTCCTGTGCAATGTGAAACAAACAAAATGTTAAAAAGTTGTGATATTTATATATTTAGCAAGCACACCTAAATTATATTAAACATCTTTACAATCCCCAAGGCACGTCACAACCTGTGAGCACTCCTAATATCTGGAAATTAAAATTGAAAAATTTGACATGTCCTACATGTGCATTCTAAAGTATTTCTTCAAATCAGTTTTAAAGTATGCACAGACCTAATATTTAATTAGTTGTTTTTTTTAAATTGCTTTGTAAGACAGAGTTTTTAAAGAGTTGTAGACTGAGACTATATTCATTCTTCTCTGTGCAATTTAAGGCACTTTTTGTGGCTCACATCTCTTACAAAGCATCTCTCTAAAAGTAATTGCACATCTCTATTGAAATAAGAGAATAAAACTTTACCTGGAAATATATTTCAAATAATATATATTAGGTATTTTATAAAACATTAAGCATAAAGTTATAATTCTTAAAAAGTTACAATATAAAGTCTGAATAAAATATATTTTATTCATCTGTAACATAAACTAGCGTGTCTTTATATTTGAAAAGGGACGAACGTTTTAGAATGTGGTCAATATTTTGAATGCTCTCTATTAAATTTATACCACACTTCTGTGCAGGTGCTAATATAACAATAAATAATGAAAGTAAAATTATAGCAAAGAATAACACAAAAAGAGTTAGTCCTCAATTGGAATCTGCAGTTCTGCCTATAAGCAACTTAATCGCTAATTGGAAATCATGTTAACACAACTATGCTTTTCTTTTTCCCATTGCCTCACCTTTTGGAATACTGACCTTGGTGCTGGGATAGCACACTACAAAGGGCTGCCTATAACTAACAAGGCTAAGTTTCACACTTTTGGCTATTTTTGTCTCCTAATTATTTTTCTTCAGCTTCCTTTTCCCACTCCTTTATCTTTTTTAATATTCATTCAGGCACTAGAATAATTAGAAAGAAGGAATACAGTGTTTGTATTTACATCCTTTGGAGAGGAATGAATTGTAAACAGGCACATAAAGGGAAATATAAAATCAAAAGGATTTTTTTAGCACCATCATAAGTTCAAATGGTTGCTAAATAAGGCAGTTGGTAAGTGATTAATATCACAACATTTTGAAAACAATTATAATCCCAGTTTTACATTAACAGAATTATTTTATTTCATTGAAATACAAATGTTTAATTTAAAAATACCCATTCAATTATAAGTTTTTTGATTCTTTAGAATTAATAGGAATGTGATATTTCGTAATACAAATTGATAAAATATTGGTCTATAATACACCATATTGAACTATAGTTAAAAAGAAGAAAGTGTAGGTAACTGACGTAGCGATACCAGGGCATTATCAAATAGAAGACAAATAATAGGAGACAGTCATAAATTATAAATTCAAATCAGATTTGAAAGATTATGGCATAGATTGGCCATGGTAATCCCAATGGTTATCAGTAGATAGCAATTAGAAAATTTATGCATTTACAACATTTCTGTCAATTAAAAAAGGCCACCCTGCTTGAATCTTTACATGTACTGTGCTGGTAGATTATAATATCTTAGGTTCTTGCGAAGAACTCAATGTGTATGAAAGCCATCACCAGCTAAAGAACTAGCAACTGTGATTTTACATTTTTCTGTATATACATATAGTTGTGCAATTAATAGATTTCTGGCCAGTTTTAGGATCTGTATTAAAATCTGGTTAATATTCAACTGTTTACAACAAGTTATCTTTTAGAAAATTCCAATATATTTCCCCAAGAAAAAGTCAATTTATTTGTATGGAAATGGTTTCATGCTAAAACATTAATTAACTTATAGTCAAATTCTGTATACAGGTAATTCTTGATTTACGACCACAATTGAGCCCAAAATTTATGTTGTAAAGTGAGACAATTGTTAAGTGAGCTTTACAGTGATTCACTTAACTGTCGCAAGAAAGATCATAAAATGGGATAAATTTCATTTAACAAATGTCTCATTTAGCAACAGAAATTTTCGGCTCAATTATGGTTGTAAATTAAGAACTAGAAGTATGTGTTTTACTACTGAACTATCAGCATAGGCACGTTTTTATACCTTCTGTTTTCATCCATTAATATCACAGCCTATAGTCTTGGTATTTTTCAATGATTCAGATTTCAGCAGGAGGCAGTATTGTAGTACATCGGAAATAGGAAATTTGCAGAGTCAGTGACATAAATTCCAATAAAATTAAAGCTTCAAAGTATTTGGGGACCACCCTTTTAATAAGATTCTAAGAGTCGTAATATGCTCATGGTAGTTAACTTTTTCTTCCAAAGTATTTCAGCTTTAGTTTACAAATCCCCATATGTTGTTGCTTCTTTCATTAATCTAGACTATTACCTGAAATGCAGCAACAGATCCAAAATGAGAATTGTAGACCAATTAATCAGTGGATACCTCCTATGGTGATATCTGTTGCTGCCTTTCTTATTTTTTATGTTGCAAAAGAAATATATAAATAAATAAAGAGTAATAACAAAGGATGAGGGTTAGGGTAATTAAAATGAATAACAACCATAGACATTGTTACTTATATATTATTTATTTATTTATTTATTTTATTTCTAAAATAGTTAGATTTGAATCTTACCTTTCCCCAGGAGTTCAAAGCAACATTCAGAGATTTCTATCTTCATTTTTTTCCCTATGATTCTACCCCTGTGAAGTAAATAAGATTGAGTTAATTATTCACTATTATGTAATATGCTTCCATGGCTGAATCCTAGGTCTTCGCAGTTCAGATTCAATATCTTAACCATATCAGATTCAATATCTTAACCATATCAGCATGTGTAAAAAGATTGCAGATTATTTTAAAAAAACTGACAATACAGCAAAACTTATTTTTTGTATTTCTTCAAAAATATAAATAAAAATATAATTTAAGTTAAAGAATTATGTTGTTTCAGGTAGCCCTGCTGGTGGCTGCATGTTGTTCTTGAGTGTTCTCATATTATCCTCTTCCATTTTCAGGGCTAGTACACTTGGAAATAGATTGCTTTGATGTATTAACTTTATATAGAAATAATTTTATTGCTTGAGAGCGCATTTATAGCTCATATTTTTTAACTGATTTAGAATATGTACCGAAGAGTGGTTAATGATTTGGATTATATTAACATTAGAAACTTCTAATGGATAATGATGTGCAAATAGGCTCCAGAAAGGCTAGCTAAGGCAGCCTAATCAAAAACATTTGTAACTGAAATGCTTTGAATAGAAGAATATTCCTAAATTATCATAATGAACATCCAATGTTGTTGTATTGCTTTTAAAATAGTATATATTAAACAATAGATTTATTGCAACAGATTATAACATTTATTCAGCTTTTTATAATGCAACTATTTACCCATGCAGCATTTTTGTACAATTAATAACATTGTTGCTCATTTATCCAAAGATTTATCATTTATCTAAAAAAGAAAAGATCTAAATGTGACATTACTTAATCTATAGCTTAAAGGATGCTGTGATTCACTGAGCCTTTTTCAGTTTTAGTTGGTTTCTTTTCCTGGAGTTGTAAATGTAAAGTACCTAGTTAGGTGATACCATCAGCTGGTAGTACAGAAAGAGTTGCTACTTCTGGTGTGATAATAATTCCATCTGCTTTCTGATATTAGCCAATGGAAGCAGATGGTACTGCCCTTTTGAGAAATGTAAATTTTCACAATGCAGTGCTTGAATCTACAATTTGTTTTCCATGCCTGCTTATTTCATAGAAACAAACAGAAAATTTGCAATATTTCCATATGTTTGTAAATGTTGTGATATCATTAGTACTTTAGCTTTAGAACTGTTTGCCAGTAGCTGTTGGCACCAGTATGTTCAGGCATTTCATCTCATATAGCACTTTATAATTTGACAAAAAGGGTTGATTTAATTGTCTATCATACTGAACAATTGAAATACCCAGGTTCATACTCTCTTTTTGTGCTTAACTCTAATCAAATTTTCAAGAGTAAAGTCAACAACCTGTTTTCCCTTTGTGTATTTCAGTGTTAATTAGAATATGAATTATATTCAATTAAGACCAGTTAATATTTTTTTTCAAATATTTGAAACATTTCATAAACAAATTATACATAAAACAACATGATTTTGATATAGGTCCAAACAAATAAATATTTTCTTTAAAAATAGTTTGTATGTGTGTATACATACAATACACTATTTTGATATAGATCCAATAAATAAATACTTTCTTTAAAAATAAATACTCTCTATGCATGTATATGTACATACATTATTCTTCTTGTGTGATGTTTTTGAAATTTATGTTTTTTCTTAAGTAGAGAAGATAAAATTCATTTGCTAATATATTGTATTGCAACAGAATATATGCTCTGTACAAGCATTTCAGTTAGCTGTGATAATAGCTCTATAGAAGCCATTTAGTAAGCTGTGATTATCATTGTTGTGATTATTGTCTAGAAGGAGAATCATTGTTCTACTATTAGCTTGAAGGATATATATATATGTTAAATTCTTCAGCTGAATTCTTCAGCTGTGCTTTTTAAAAATTATTACATTTTCATGGAAGTTGAGTTCTTGATTAGAATGTATATATATAGATTGCCATCAACTGGCCTTTTCAGTGGTTGCATATTTTTTTCTATAAAGCGTACTTAGGCAGAATTATGGGATCACAGTGTTGAAATGTCCAGCATATTATATATAATATCTCTTGTTGGTCGTCTGCTGCGCATTCTAGTGAAGACAGTCATGTACATGGTTTATTTTTGAGTACATGGATTTTGTGCCCATTGCTCAGAAGAGCAGGAATATTCTGAAAACTGATCCTTTTCTTTGTTCCCCATTTCTAGTTTTCAGCTAACTTCTCTTGCTATATGGTCAACTTTTAGGGTCAAATAATCTGTTTCGTAGACTTTGTATATAAGATATAGTATATAAGATGTAATAATATATAGACCTGCATCTTATTTTCCTCTTTATTTTTCTGATTTTCTTTTCCAATGATATTTTTTCCAGAAGTAATCTGAATCCTCAACAGTTTTGGCGCTATTGGATTTTTTTTTTCATTAAAGACTTTTGTTACTGTTATTATTTTTAAAAGACTTTCTTTAAATGTGGAACCTATAAATATAAGTTATACATTCAGAGAAAAACTGGATTTTTTTCAGCTAGAAAAGCATTAATTTTAAATTTTATTTGCTTTTAGAGAACTAGAGGAAGAAAACGAAGCTATCTTCCAGAAGAAGAAAAAACTGAGGTTGGAATCTTGTAATTGTATTCATTTTTATTGACTAGATGAAAATGTCAAGAGTAAGAAGTAATGTTTTTAAAACCTTTCTTTGTTTGATTTGTTGTTTCTCTTTCTAATAGGAACGGATTCCAAGAGAAAGAAGACAAAGACAGTCTGTAGTACAAAAGAAGCCAAAATCAGAGGACTTAAGAACAGAATGTGCTACATGTAAGGGAACTGGAGACAATGAAAATCTAGTCAGGTAGGGCTAATGTTATAATCTTTTTCAAAGATTATCCATCTTTATCACATCATGGTTATAATGAATGAAGTCTTAAAAATACTGAGGCCAGCTGATTTAAAGAGAATGCATACTTCAGAAACAATTATTCGATCCACTTATATCCACTAATTGACTTGCCACATGTTTTCTTTGTGGATTTAGATGTAGTGGATCTCTGTTTATCTATCAATTTCATATATAAAATTAATTTTCTGTCAGTGTCAGCCTTACTTGGATTGATCAGAATTGTCTGACAAACAACGTTACTCATGCAAACCAGGAGCAGCAAGCTTGTTTATTGCAATACGTTCATCCAGATAGGCAACAAACAGTCATTCTGGTTAAAGTCAGCGCTGAGAGCAGCTGCCTTTTAGTACTATTTATCTCTTTACCCCACCCGCCTAACTAAGCTCATGCAATTAAATCCTCACTCCTCCTCCCCGCAACATGTATCCAATTATTTTCCATTTCCCTACGCTTCCCGCCACATGCTCACCCAACGTCCTAATTCTCCTCCCCCCCCCAAGTCCGACTTGGTTGCTGTGTTCATTTGACTGGCAAGCTGCACCAGCAGTTCCCCCCCCCAGTCTGGATTAAACAGCAACAATGTGTCCGTTTGGCTGGAAACCGCACTAGCAGCTGAGAGGAACTCGTCCTCCGGCGCCGCTGACCAAATATTCTGCCTTTGGAAATAAATCCATAGAAATATGTATATATTATATTTGAATTTGCCATATGTGAAAAATACTTTTTTCTAAGATTTCTGTTTCAAAAATGAATTGCTGCCAAGTTGAGAGACAAGAATAGACAGATTATTGTTGAGAAACATATCAAGGGACCATTACCTAAGAAATCAACTGACTCTTTAGATCTTCACAATAGAAATTTATGAAATTTTCATTGATTTTTTAAAAATTAGATTTTTTAAAAATGTACAGAACAATATCAGATTTCTAAGAGATATTCTAAATGAATAGTTTTGTTTAAGATAATTGTAATTGTTCTGTAAGACATGTTCTGTAAGATACATGTTCATAGTCATGTAAGAATTACTGCAAATGCATATGAATCATTCTGCTATTTGCAGTCCTTTTTCATTATTGTTGTCAAATGTGGAGTATTTCATTAACACTAAGTCATGCCCTGCCACTTGTATCCCACTTCTTTTGCTTGATTAATTTTATTTGCTGTGCTTATTAACTTAAAAAAAAGCCAATAGGAATTTCCATCTGTAGAAGAAAAACCGTTATTTTGAGTTTATGACCTCCACATTTCAGAAATTAAATGCTATGGAATATTTCTTTTTGCAAATAAATATTGCAAGTAAACTAATAATAAAATAACAATATTTACATATTTTAACTTGAAAAAATATTTTTAACCTTAATATGTGACAGAGAGAACATGACACTTGAACCATATTAATAGATGGGATAAAATATATTTTTTAGTTGTGTGTGTCCATTTAGTATGTGTTTGTTTATTTAGCAAATTTATAGGGCATCTATATCATATTCATGAAGTTATATCAATAAGTTAACATGGAATTTTTTTAATCTATTGGTTGTATTGATGGATGTTTAAGTATTTATAAAATCTGATAATTTTATCCATTTAGTATAGTATTCTTTAATAATTACAATTATAGCTATAATTATAAATAAGTCATCATGTAAGAATGAATTATTTTGATTATCACAAAGATATAAAAAATGAAATACATTAAAAGCACATATTGTTTAAATGTCCATAATAGGAAAAAATAATAAACTGTAAGAGTTCAAAATCAATATGGTAGGTAATATGAAGAGGCAGATTTAATTGTATTCTTAATAATGGTATGGTCAACCTTAGTGTTCATGATTTAAAAGGAGAAAAGATGTATGGTATTCAGTTTAAATATAAATTAAGCAAAATATAATAGATGAATTCTTAATGCAAGGTAAACAAGGATTGAATTTTAATTTTCCCCCCACATACTACTGTTTGTCATGATTTATACAATGTTGTATAATTATAATACCCTACTATGGTATAATAGTAGCACAGTTTTGAGAATTTTAACTAAAACAAAAGTAATTCCCTTCTATGAAGCATTTATTTTTGATATCTTGTCCAAATTTATAAACATTTCCTTTCTCCAGAACTGGAAAGCATAATAGGCAATTTCTTTAATTTCCATTGAAAGTTTTGTCTGCAATGAAACTGCTAAAAGAATATATAAAGGAAGCAATGAATTGATGTTGCAAGACTGTGTAGTAAGTGACTTTTACCACTGCACATAAACAGAACAGTTATTCTAAATCATAACATCAGTTTCACTCAGATAACCACTAAAATCACTACACTGTGGTCTGCTGGAAATGCCATCATCCTTCATCTGCCACATTAAGCCTGCAGAGAGCAAGCAGCAGTTGAGTCTATATTGTGGTGGAAAGGAATGAGCCCTGAACCAAGTGAAAAGATGTTCTGGAGGAGCAGTAACCTTATATGATGTTTGCTTTTTCCATTACATTTTTGACAGAAAATGATGCCAAATGATTTAATGGTGACATTTTATTTGCTGACTTTCCTTATTTCTTATTTTAAAAAAATAAACATAACTTGGCCTAGAGAAGGAATGAGTGGCCAGGCATTTTGAATCTGCCTACAGAATTTCTAATTTGTATAATTGAATTGTTATACTGTAGTCTTTTCGGGGGTTTTAAAATTCTTTTATCATATTTTAAAAGGCATTTTTCTTTTTCATGTTATGGCATAAATCTTTTTAGTAAATTGAATTAAACACACATCTTTTTGTACATAAACAACCTACAGCATAATTTGATAAATTGATAGATAAGCAATTTAAAAAAAAATAACACAGGCATTTTATATGCCAGACTTGTACCATCTAGTCTGGCTCTCGTAGTATGATGCTGGGCCTGCGCACTGTTGAGGTTGGCAGCTCGGCAGTTAGATTCCCGTGAGTGAATACAGTGCAGGGACAAGAAAGGAATCTCCTACCGGTAGGTGTCCCGCAGGTAAAGATAACACCACCTGAAAAAAATCATTTCACAGAGGCAACCAGCCACCTCGGTTAACCCTGGCTAACATGCCATTTGCTACATAAATAACTAAACAATCTAGTTGTAGAGTATACCATGGCATTCATTTTCTGATGTACATTATAATAATGATATAAATTCAGTTTGTGATACAAATTACTCTAGCATGGTTAATTATGCAGTACACATTTTATCCTTATCATTAATTCTCTGTAGAAAAGTATCTGTAAATATTTATGCATAAGAAAGTGAACAAAAATATATGTTTTATAGAGTATACAATATGTATGCGTGTTTTCAAAATCTTGCAAAAAAAAGCAAAGGCATAAACTTATTATTAAAGGATAGAAGAATACATTTTTTTTATAACTGTGTAAGTATCATCTCATATTACTATACACACAGATTTTTCTTTGAGAACTAATAGCACATTCCCATTTTAGTTTGCACAATAGGGGCTTTATTGGAGAGACTCTGGGTGTTTGTTGATTCAATATTCACTTTTATCCTACTAAAAAATGTCAGGGAAAAGTTGAGAAGAGTATTATTATACCTTATTTTATTCATGACCTGACATATTATTTCTCATACTTTGAGGTTCTGAATGTCTCTAATAAGCACCAATCTGTAATTCTGCAAACTTCCTGTTTGTTTGTTTTTATTATTTAGAATCCTATTTTCTCTTTGTCACCAGTTAAATAAATGCAACAAATAGCAATAAATCAGTTTTTGCTTCTAAAGATATATAAATAACCCATTTGAAAATCTTTCCTCACTATAGCTCTATTTTTTCTTTTGAAAAAAAAAAAAAGCCTTGGCAGCAAAATGATTTCTGTCACAGACATTTTTTAACATACAGTGCTGTAGAATAAGTCTTCCAAATGTGCTTGACTGCAGTATGGTAAGTCTTTTTTCACCCTTCTTTGAAAACACAAGACATTGTCTTTATCCTATGATCTGTTTGAATTTAAAGCAAACTTCCACCAAGTGGGTAATAAAATGGAAGTCTGTATTAAGGATTGAGATAAAGTGTTCTCTTTAATACTTCAGTTTTCAGACTATATCTTCTGGAAGGGTTTTGTTATGTTGAGCATTGCTTTCAGTTGAACTTTCAATACTGAATGATCCCTGCAGAAGAACATAATTCAGTGAGTTGTATCTGCATACAACTGCTTTCTGTGTGGAGGTCTTACCTCTGTCTTGCACAAGTTCTGTAGGTAATGAAGCAGAATGCATCCTTCTGTTCTTATAAACTAGTCTATTGAAATATACAAAAAAATGCCCAGAACCTAAAGCTATCTGATGGGCAGAGTAGATTCTATGTATATGCATTCCCTTCCTCCTTTCATTCTTTTCTAGGTTTAAAATTAATTACAGACAACCCATATATAATATATATTGATATATGAAATGAATTAATTAAAATCAATTCAATGATACCTAACTTAAATTTATGAAACAGAAACAGAATTTATTAAACCACACATTCCATATATGTCTATGTGAAACTCAGAGTGAAATCATCGCCTCAAATACTTCTCAAAAGTAGTTCACTTTGCACTAAAGTCTAAAAAATAAGTATTCTCAATTTTAGAATCCAGGAGCTTCTTTCATTAAAAGGACTACTTATGAAAGTAATCACTGGATGTGCTCATTCTAGCTGGGGGTGGAAAACTATTGGTTGTGATGGGCCATATAATAGAGCTGTCAAAACTGGAGTATGACAATGCATCATTTTCTTGTTGGAAGCAGCCAAAAACATCTTAATTTGATGGATTTTCAAGTAGAATTATGATATTCTAAGATAAATCCACTTCCTAATTAAAATAGCATGTTGATTCTTCATAATATGGTCTGCACGACAAGGGTGATTCTGGGTTTTTTTTTTTTTCTAATTTAATTGCTCCCTAGCTTAGTTTTAAAATGCTTCTGAGTATTCCTAATTTGCTTGGTTACCTTGTTATTTGAACTTTCATTCCCTTTCCTCTCCAGTGATAAGTGAAACTCTGAATTAACTCTATCCCATGACCTTTTTCATTCTCTAGATCCAATTACATTACTTTTTCATTGCTTGGGTGTCTTTGAACTACTACATAAATGTTATGTGTAAATATTCTGTTTATATAACGGAATTATGGTTCAAAATTTCATTACGTATTTGGTACATAATTAAAAAATAAAGTACTGATTTAAATAAATATTGCATTAATGTACAATATTTTGGGAATAAAACAATCACAAGCAGATGAGCTCATTTTACTTTATTATAAAGCTACAGTGACAGTATCTTGCAAATCTGAAAGAACAATTCTTACGTCTCATTTACAAAATGAAAAAGGAAGAAAGTTCCTTTTGCCACAGCTACTACCCAAATGTATTTCTTAATCATTCCTTTAGCAGGATCTTTTCACCCAGTCTTCCCATATACCATTATATCCAGTGCTATAAAACATGTCAATCTAAAGATTTATAATAGTTGCAAAGTTAACAAGCAATTTCTGAAAGTAATTAGAAAAGGAAATGTGCAAACCCAGTGTCCCTTTAAAAGAGCTGTCCATGGTTTCAGCAAAATTATTATGCACTCAACTTCCACATCTTTAAACCCGATAGAAATTACTGTGCCCCTGGAGTCCCCTTATGCTTGCTGCGTAACCAAGTCTTAAGGGACACCTCACCTGAGGCAATCTTCCACAAGGAGACACTGCCTACACCCTGCCAAATGTAATTCTCTAGCCAAAAGAGACCATAGTATCAATAGATTGTGTTAAATTAAGTAAACTTAATGTAACAAATAAACAATAGATTAATTGAATAAATTGACAGGCAACATTCTTTATGACATCTGCTTGATAACATTTTTATTATATAATAATATAAATATTTTGGGAAATATTTCTTCAAGACTTCCTCTTACATAGTTGTCAGAAGAGATATTTAAATTTAAAGTCAGAATTTTTAAGAGACATTTATAATATGGCATTTATTTTCAAGCTTTGCATTCCAGTTGCAATTTATGTATGTATTTGAACCATTTTTTATTCAGAATCATTATACTCCTATACACAATTATTACTTTTCTACTTAATCGTGCAGTAAATGCAGGCAAATTAACATCAGATTTAAATGAAGGTGGGACAAATGTTTCATTGTAAAATATTATAATAAAATGTACTGTTCAAGGAATATTGTTTTTATGCCAGCTTTTTTTAATTCCTTGCACTTTATTTATCCATACTCTAAATAAATACATAAAATACAAGGAATAAGAATAAATATGAAGTTCACATTCTACAATTTTTAGGTGAACGCCAGTCAAAATATGCTATCTTATCCTATATTTTAAATTATTGGAAACTTTGAATTTTGCATAAAATTATAGTGACATATATATACATATAGTCACAGTTTTCTTCACCTTTTCAGTTAGATAGTTCTAAGCCTCTGTGCCCTCAAATTCATTCTTAGACTTCTACAGGCCTGCTGATAAGACTCTCTCCTGAAGATAGGCAAAATATAATGAAATTGGATGGATGTGCCTGCTAATTCTAAACAGAATGAGTCTGTTCGCTAGCCATTATTCATTTATCTTTTTCAGATTTTGAAATTTGTATAATATAAAAATAATGATTTATTATGAACAGAAGAAAACAGGCCAAATGGTTGAAAAAATTTTCAAGGACATGAGCAAATGAGAAAAACAATTAAAGAACAGAATTATTATTTTATTAAAGAAAAAGATGTATGGAAGTGTCCAACTCTCAAACTCTCTTTCTGAACCAAAAGATTTAATCTAAATTCAGATTTTTTTAAAAAAAATATCTCTCGTACTTTTTAAGATACATACAGCATTGAAACCCTTGATTTGACTTGACAAATAGCATTTAACTGTATGATTGGCCTGGCATGGAAAATAAAACATTATTTTAATTTAATAGTCATTCAGAAAACAATATTGTTTAATATTAATATTTCTCATCTTAAATATACATGAATTTATCCTGTGTTTTTAATAACAAGACTTAAATCTTTTGTTGTGTTTTTAGAAATTGCTGCATCATGTGATAGACAAGTTGCTGAACTATCTCCATTAGGATCAAAAATAATTTAATCATTTGTGAGGCTGATAAATATTTAATTATTCTTAGCTGTATAAGATAACATGTAACAGTAAATTTGTGTATTCAGTGTGTTAAAATGTTCATTTAATGTACCATATTAATAGCTAAAATTTTAATGGAATTGAAGGAAGAAGGCAGGAAGCCATTAAAGAAATGCTTCATCTGAAGTCCTCTCCCTAGAATCTGACCCCTATTGCAATTCTTCTTACACATGATGCATACATTTCTCAGCCAAACAAATATAGTTTGTGGACCAATTCTTCTACAATAATTTCAGCCTAATATTGGTTTTCTTATTATATTTGAAGCAGGAATTGGCCAAATTTCTTAAAAGAAATTACAGTACATGTAGATGATATATGCACCTGTTATTCAAACTCATTTTTAATGTGCGACCAAAAAACGTTAATGAAGGAGGAAAAAAACAATTCATATGATGAACAAGCATGATCCAAAATATCTCCAAAACTGCTTTATGCCATGTAAAAAGATTTTATTATTCAAAATATATTATTTATCCAGAATTTTATGTCCATTTATTTTCATTAATTGAAGAGATGTTTATACAGATTTTTCATATTATGAGAGCTGCATATTTCTTTGTTTGTTTATTCAAGCTGTAAATGGAATATAAAATTGCATGAGCAGAAACATCCTTGCATGACTGGATTTTTACACTTTTTCCTTTTTCCCTGCATTTCCTCTGAGATCAATGTACCATGCAAAATAGGTATTGCAAGTATAAAGAGTATGTAACGGGAGGTATAAATCACTCCCACACCCATTTTCCTGAACAAAAAGAGTTCTGTTAAAAGGGGGTGGTTTCTCCTGATGCTCTTTATTTCTACAAAATTGAGAAGTTATTCTACATAATAACTTAATAAATATTCTACATAATAACATAAAATAATTATTCTACATAATTGAGAAAAACAACATAATTGAGAAGTTAACAAAAATGGTCATTGTAATACTAATAAACGCACATTCTCTGATAAATTAGCTATCAGTTGAGAAGGCACTAGGGTGTTAGTTTCCACATGAAGCTCCATCACTGGTTGGATATATTGTCAATATATAGTAGATGTAATTATATATATATAAAACTTAAGAAAACACACACACACACACACACATGTGTATGTATGTATGTATGTATGTATGTATGTATGCTGTTCAGCTTTGTTCGGGTATTTTCCCACGTCATTGTAATTGTGCTTTTAAAGTTGTAGCAACGTTTTGGCAGAATCTCATCTGCCATCATCAGCTTCTGTATTTGTGTTCGAAACACATATATTATATGTTTTTTCTTAAGTTTTCGTCGGGTACTTTACATGTATGGTGTTCAGCTTTGTTCGGTATGTATTTTCCACAATCATTATAGTTGTGCTTTTAAAGTTGTCGCAACGTTTCGGCAGAATCTCATCTGCCATCATCAGGCTTCTCATCTGCCATCTCATCGCCATCATACAGAACACAATACAGAAGCTGATGATGGCAGATGAGATTCTGCCGAAACATTGCTACCAACTTTAAAAGCACAACTACAATGACGTGGGAAAATACCCGAACAAAGCTGAACAGCATACACACACACACACACATATAATTATAAGATTCCTTTAGATTTCATGATTTATTTCTGTTGAATCTCTTTTTTTAATCTAAATTTTATATTGAGCATGAAATCAGCCTTTTGTTTCTAATACAGATGTGATGAATGCAGACTATGCTATCATTTTGGTTGTTTGGATCCTCCCTTGAAAAAATCTCCAAAGCAAACTGGCTATGGATGGATTTGTCAAGAATGTGATTCTTCCTCATCTAAAGTAAGTTAATAAGTCTTATGAAAATGCAGGTAGCATTTTGAAAAATATTTTACAAAAGCTCATGTTCAGTTCCTACTAAAACACTGAAAGGCAAAGTTCTGGAAAGTTTTATCTATATATATATATTGCAAAAAAATAGAATGATATTTATAATTATTCAAGTCAATACTTAGTGTAGAATGTGCTATATTTCTTAAGAGTTTAATGGTGAATGTCTGTGATAATTCTTTGAATCATACTATATTCCTTAATTTACTATAAGAACCTTATATTCTGTATATATTGGTTTAATAGATGCATTTAAAATGAAATTGGAAATATATTTGAAAATATATGTAACTATAGCGCATTATTGCTGACTATGCTTAATTCTTTTGATGTATTTACTTATAAAGATTAGATGAACTCAGTCTTTGTATAATTTATATAAATTCTGAAATAGACTATTTTAAGCCGTGGAGCAAAACAGTTGGTTATAATTTTTCTTTTCAAATGGAAGCGTAAGTTATACAGTGAATCTTATTAATTTTATTGGTACTGCAGCCACACAATTAAATCTCCAACACTTTTTTATGTTCATAAAAGAGGGGTATTGCTTCAAAAGTCATCATGATGACTCTTTTCACCTATTCTTTGACAGACACTCAGATTCTGGACAATGAAAAACATTTCTGAGTATTGCTGTAGGCAATATTTCAAATTAAAACTGCTTGGAGATAAATAACTGTAAGCAGCATGAATAGGAATTATTTATTATAAATGTTTGCTTGCCAGCAATGTTAACTTAAAAAACAGAGCTTTGGTACATGGCAATCTTACCTCTTTTTTATGATAATTCTAGTTAATTTTTATCTGTTTTTCAGCATTGGCAAATGTAATGGCATTTGAATGAGCAAATAATATTAGAAATGCTTTATAAAGATTTCTTGTTAATAATAGTTTTTCATAAAGCAGTATTTCATCAGTTTTAAAACAATTACTCTTGTAGTATCATAATCCATTTTACTGAATAATACTTCACTTTAAGTAAAACAGTGCAATGACTTCCATTTTAAAAGTCTCTTGGCATGTTTGGACACTGCAAGCATTGATTATCTAATGAAAGCTTCCAAGTTTTACAAGTTTTTGGGCTCAGTCCAGAAAATACATTTTATTAGTTGCAAACAGTTTTATTACCTGCATAAAATCCAACTGTGGATTGGGATCATGTGTAGCAGTCCATCTCAAGACTGAGTTTCCCCATCTAACTTTTAATTAGTTCATGATTTCTCCTTTTTTTGCACATTTATCTGTGTGAAAGAAAACCAGAACCTTTCAGCAAATTGGAATTTTTAGAAAGGGCCAGAACATATCCATATCCATATCTATATCCATATCCATATATCCATATATATATGTGTGTGTGTGTGTGTGTGCGCGCGCGCGCGCTGTTCAGTTTCCTTCGGGTATTATCCCACGTCATTGTAGTGCTTTTAAAGTTGCAGCAACGTTTCAGCAGAATCTCATCTGCATCATCCAGGCTTCTGTATCGAGTTTTGTATGTGGGTCAGGGTCTCACAGCGCGTTTTTGGGTTTTAAATTTGAGGCTAGCCATTATTCTGGCAGGATGTTTTTTTCCTAAGCACACCTGATTGGTTGGGAGTCTTGGTCTGGTATTATTGGATTTGGAGTTTGGTTTGATTGGTGTTTCTGGGTTTCTTCTGTCTGTTTTGTTGGCTTTGATTGGCTGGCAACACTCTGTTTCCTGTGTTGGAGGCTTTTCAGTGGCAGCT
This sequence comes from Laticauda laticaudata, assembly GCA_004320025.1. Lineage (NCBI taxonomy): Eukaryota > Metazoa > Chordata > Lepidosauria > Squamata > Elapidae > Laticauda > Laticauda laticaudata. The sequence continues at coordinate 25,981 of BHFT01009959.1, forward strand.
TTGGCTTTGTGTGAAGGGACGGCTATTATCTATTGGAAAGCCAGGTTTCCCATCTGGGTGCCTGGTGGGGGTGTGTATGAGCTGGAGGTATCAGGGGAGTCTGTTGTGCCGCAGGTGTTTTGCACTGGCTTTGCCTAGGTCTGTGTTCACTGGGAGCCTGGGGTCTGTGTTCACTGGACTTTGGAGTTTGATTGTATTGGTGTTTTCTGGGTTTCTTCTGTCTGTTTTGTGGGCTTTGATTGGCTGGCAACGGACGACTCTGTTCTTGGTGTTGGAGGCTTTCAGTGCAGCTTTGGCTCGTGTGAAAGGACGGCTGCTATTCATTAGCAAGCTAGGTTTCACCTGGGTGCTTGGTGGGGGGGTGTTTGAGTTGGAGGCATCAGAGGGAGTCTGTCTGTGCTAGGTGTTTGTCTGTTTTGTGTGTGGAGATCTTTCTATCTTGAGAAGTGCAGGCTTTCCAAATGATTGACAGTCCTGCTGGAAATCATCTCTTCTATTACAGCATTTCAGGTCTTTTTTCAATCTCTATGGGCCTTTCTCTGATGATTCTGTGGGTTGGGGTTTTCTATAAGTGGGCTAGGGTTTTAGTGCATTGAAGTTGATGTTGTGGACTGGTGGTTTTCATGTGTTGGATTCTAGTGAGGAGGTGTGTTCCAGCTTTTTTACTGCATTTTTGTTTCAATCTGCTAGGCGGTACTTATTTCTTCTATTGTGTGTCCAATGTATGTGGCCGGCAAGATGTTCAGGGAATTCAAATATCATGCCTTGGTTTCCAGGTCAATTTTGTCTTTGGGGTTTCTCAGGATGGCTTGCTATTTTTTTGTCTGGTTTTGAAAGGCAGTCCTTGATGTGATGCCTGTGTAGTACTACTGATTTATCTGTAGTACTTTATGTAGGGCAAGACAGCCTGTTTCCATAGGTTCCTGTTGGTCTTCTGGTCTCTGTTATGTCTTGGTGTGTTTTTGTGGATCAAGTTGTGATTTTGTGGGTTTTTGGAAGCCATTGGCTTGTCAATAACTTCAGTCAGGGTGCCTAGTTTCAGTCTTTATATGTGGTCTTGTTCCTGCCAAGGCGTTTGTTCTGGTAATTAGTGTTTTCGCCACGGAATTTATCTGTGCTGGGTGGCTGGTGGGATTAAGGGCGTTGAGGTAAGCGGTTGTGTGTGTTTTGCTTTTGGTACTGGTGTGTCCCAGTGGTGCCATCTGTTCTTTATTTGTAGATTATGTACTCTAGAATGGAGTTGTTTTGTTTATTTTCCGTTTTCCAGTGGTGAACCTTGATTTTGGGGTGTGTGTTGTTTAGGGTGTTGTTTAGGAAATTGTTTAAGGTTTTCTTTAGCCATGGGGCCAAATCACAAAATGTGTCATCCGATGTAATCTTAGCCATAGTTTGGGTTTGTGGGGTGGCATTTAGCCAGGGCTCCTGGAATCGAATTCTTTTCATGAACAGGTTTGAGTGACGGGTGACAGTGGTGAATCCCAAATAGGGGCTCCTTTCAATTTGCTGTATAATACCGAAGGAAGCTAAACAGCACACATGTAAGTACCCGCAAAAGCTTAAAAAAACAAATATATATATTTATATATATGTAGCTCACACAAACACAGACATTCCGATGGACCATTCCTGAGATATATCCATTGGAAATAGAAAAGTAACTAAATCTGTCCTGATTGATATTCTTTATTTATGCCAATGAATTGCAGACTGCAGAATTAATTTGTCACTTTTCTTTCCAATTATTTTCTTTATACATCAACAGTTTTGTGTATATGTTCCAACAGTGAAATAGCGGTGCTTTCTTCTTTGCTTTTAGTTTTTGTTTACAGTGTTCTTATACCAGTGAAATCAGAGTCAGAAAGGATTGTTCCAAATGAAAAATTATAAAAGAATATTAGTATTTACTGACCTGAGCAATGCTGTGGCCTAGAGATAAAGTTGCTCATCTTCCACTTGGAAGGTTGAGAGCTCAATCCTAGGCAGCAACAGATGTTTCTCCATTAAGGCACAAAGAGAAAATATCTTCTGTGAACTCAATGTAAGCATCAGAAAGGGTATCCAGCCAGTAAACACTCAGCTCCTTTCAGTCGCCCCAACATCAACCTGATAAAAGGGATTATGTAAAAAGAAAAAAATAATAATGTTTACTCACTTACTATTAAAACCATCAACTTAATGTAAATTATCAGATAATATAAACTGTAAGATAAATTAAATAGTAACTACCGGTATATTATTTGTATAATAATTAGCTATATAAATAATATAATATATAATTTAATATATTAATAATTCCATTAGCAAATATAAGAAACTGCAGGATAGTAATTCTTTTATAAAGGCATAAAGGTGCTTGTATTCTTAAGTGCTAGTACTAATCTTTGTATATTCTGTGTTCACAATGCAAACATACATTTACTGTTTTTATTTTGATAATTTAATGTGTTCTTTTAGATAGGAAACATGTTTTATTACTTATTTTTTATTTATTAGTTAAATTTATTTGACGCCCATCTCACCATGGAGCTACTCTACTTTTACAACAATAAAAGAAAAAAGATAACAATAAACAAATAAAACAATAAAAATAAAAAGTGGAACAGTGGTGGGATTCAATTTTTTTTACTACCGGTTCTGTGGGCATGGCTTGGTGGGCGTGGGAGTGGAAGGATACTGTAAAATCTCCAGTCAGAGGTGGTATTTGCCGGTTCTCCGAACTACTCAAACTTTCTGCTACCGGTTCTCCAGAACTGGTCAGAACCTGCGGAATACCACCTCTGCAGTGAAAGTACAATAATATGAAAAATGAGCAAAGGGGAAAGCAGGAAGCACAGAAGGAAGGTGGAATCAGTTAGTTAATACAATAACCATTTCCAGGGATTGAATGACTGAGTGCAAGAAATCCTGATCCAGGAAAAGCTGCAGCTGGTACACCAACACAACTGAAATTGTATTTAAATGTACTAAATAAAATTAAACAATCAACTTTCTTTTTTCACCGTATGTTATAAAATGCGTACCGATGTTTTATTTTAAGTGAATCACCTTCTTTCTCACCTCTTAAAAGAAATGACATTGAAAGAGAAAGTCTACATTACTTAAAAATAATTGCTAGTAATAGAAAAACATCTGTAAAAATGTCTACCAGTTTGAAAAAAAATAAGATACTGGATAGAAGTCCATTGATATAAATTAATTGCGATATTATAATTAGTTTTTTAATAGCTTTATGGCATTTCATAAAATTATTTCAAAACAATGATCAGAATTTAATGGAATCAGTCTTGGAATCACATTTGGACTATAAGAATAAGTAATGGAATCTAATGCTTTGGAATATGAGGTAACCCATTAAAAAATATAAATAATTTATTCTTTTTGCATTACGAGATTGTTACTCACCTAATTTGCTAAAAATATTTGTTTTCCTTGCAACAAAGTAAATTGATGACATACAACCACATTTTTAGTTCCAGAGTCATCTAATTCTTGCACAGGATTAAGTATAAGTGCATAAGGAGATCTTAAGCTATTGAGGACAAAACAGCTATTTCACCCAAATACTTTTATTCGCAATTTTAAATAGCCTTGAAAATTGATATCATTCTGTGTTGTGCCAGTTATATGCATTGCTAAGGATCTCCTGACTTCTTTTATTGCTTGCCTTGCCTTGGATATGGATAACCATACTATTGATGTCTTTGTCTGATTTGAGATAGGATGGCTTGAGAAATATATGGAAAAAGACTTGAGGATCTCTATGTATAGCTTGCTATAAAAAGTAGCATCATTCTTCTTTGTTAGTCAATGTACATTTGTTAATATGGGGCACAAGTGATTTTTGCCTTTTCTGTCACTAAAAGTGGCTGTTGAAGAAACATCACATTCACTGTGTTGATTTATTTAAAATATTTTCTTTTTATAGAAAAGTTTAAAAAATTGAAAATACTTTTCAAATATATGAACATTACTACTATAGACAATAATGTAAATTAAAAAGCCAATATTGCTTCTGCTGAAAGATTTTCTTAATAATCTTAAATATATATTATTTGAATATCTACTTTTGGAGACTATTATTCAAATAGGTTAGAAGGCAACAGTCTGGGGTTAAAGAAAATGAAATATAAACCTTAATTGTCTTTCACATTTTAATTTCACTAATGTAGAATAATTCAATTACGCTGGTGATGGGTGCACCATTTGAGGACCTGAAGGGCCAGATTGAGGGTAGATTATCTTGGAAAAAATCTGTCTATTTGGTTACTAAGAGTTATAGTGTGGTGATACTTAATAAAATTTCAATTCCAATGTTTTGGTGTCTTTTGAGTGATAAAAAAAAAGCCTATAAGAAAACAGTATGCTAGAGTAAATTTTATTTTAAAGCAGCAATAGGGCAAATTGTCACATGTAAGTTCAGGACTCTGAGTACTATTACTGTCAAAAATATATAGACATTGATAGGACCTAACGATATAACTTGATTTTGCTCACCCTTTTTTTTTAAAGAGCGTTCAGTAGTTATTTATCTAGCTTTGCATAATTTATAATTTAGAACAGGTGGTATTGTATTCCTAGACATTTCCAGATTTTACTGGATGTTGTGCAAACATTACCTGAGCAATCAGTGTTAGTTACAGCATAATGAAATCATAATCACTTGTGAAAAAAATGTGTGATACCTTGCACAAAGGCTTTTGCGGGCAGAAACAAAGTTATATACTACTTGCATAAAGATGAAAATAGGTTTCTTAGAAGGTAGTTAGACGAATTAAAATAGGAAAAGGAAGAAAGATATCTAGATATTTTCTTTAGACTTTATCATGCTTCACATTCCATACTGAAAGCAATTTGCTTTTTCTACATAGGACAACCAAGTACTACAGTAACATAATTTTAATTTAGTTTACTTTATTGTCATTGCACCTCATACAACGAAATCAAACACCATCTTCAGTGCACATCATGACCATGATCATGAAAATAAACACAAACACACATCCTTCACCCTTCACACATTGAATTGGAAACCCCCGACAACATACCAACACTGCACTATAAAGCTGAATTCAAAATAGCTACTGCCCTGGGATAGAAGCTGTTTTTCAGCCTATTTGTCCTTGTTTTTATTCTTCTGTACTGTCTGCCAGATGGTAATAATTCAAAAAAAGGGTTCCCAGGATGAGATGGATCTTTGAGAATGTTTTGAGCTTTCTTAAGTCTAATTAATTTAAATTAATTTTAGGGAGTATGCTTGAGACTAATATGCATATTCCCCTTGGTTTCTTTTTGTTTTCAAATTGGTTTTCACAGCAACATACTCTGTCTTTAGTGAGTAAGAGTAAAGTTGCTACAGAGTATAAAAACAATGTATTCATTTTGTTCCTAATATTTGTCAAGGAGTTTTCAGTTTTAAGAACTTGGATTTGCCTGCTATCTGTGAAGTGTGGGCTTGCCTCTCTCCCCTTGAAACTAATGCTTAACTAGATCTTGCCCTGTACTTTTCATTTCTACTAACTGCAAAATACCTTATGTATTAAATATAGGGTGAAGTGGATGGAATGAAAAACAAGTATCAGGTAATTGTTAAACATGTAAAATTAGATACTTATTTTCTAATTTAAATAACAGTGATTGTTGGCATATATACATTGATTTTAGTATGAATACTTAACTGTTAAAATACTGCAAATGATTTTGCATTACATTTTATACCTTAAGGAATACAGATCCACGAAATAATTTATGTACATTGCAGTGTAGAGCTAAAATCATAGATTGTGTTAAGCACAACAATAATTTCAGCCAAAAAAAAGCCTGTTGCAAAGAACCAAAAAAAGAAAGAGTTTACTCAAGGCAAAAGCGAACACAGGTTTGTGCTGGCTATATTTAAGTAAATCCCTAGATTTGTGACTAAAAGCCCTTTTGGCTTTAAGATAGAGTAAGTCCTCAAAAGAGTACTTTAACCTTTCATCTGAGATTCATGGGTAAACTAATGTATGTATGTACCAACAATGGCTGGATTTCTCCCTTTTGACAAATCACTTACATCTCATTAACTTGTCAAATTCCACCATTGAACCAGATTTAAATTCCCAAGTATGCTTGGAAGAATGGCACTAGCTTTTTCAAATGGACATAAATTCCCTTCACTGAAAAGGTGCATGCTTTAATGTCTGAACAGCCATGTTACTTGTGGGCTAATTCATGATGCTGCTTTCATCAAGGATCATGTGAATGTTTTAGCAGCATTGTTTACCATTCATCATGCTTTGTCAACTTTGTGCTTTTCCATACCATATACTGAAAGAACATTGCTGTAGAGATTCTTGCATTTGGAGGGGAAGATTTCTTTTTAAAAACATAGACCATATAACTAAAGAATTTGAAAGACATTGGAGAGCATTACTGAATACATGGTTTGCAATGTAAGACATCCATGAAGAAGTTATCTAATTTTTCTTACAAAAGTATGGAAAGCCTAACCCATCCAAGTAAATCTGCCCTATGGTTGCACAATTCTTATTTTTATAATTTCTAGAAATTAATTATGTTTCCTTACAAGTTGATTTCTGTACTTCCCTTTGGAGCAATGGACAAGACTAGTCAATTTTCTTCATAATTATTTTTAAAATATTTAAGAATATTATCTAATCTTCCCCTGTTATGTTTTCTAGATTAAGCAACTATTAAAATGGAACTTATTTTTGTAAGCCACCCAAAATCATTAAGAGTGAATAGGCAGCTATACAAATTTTCTTAAATAAATAAAAAATTAAACCCATGCCTTTGAAAAAACATCAAAACAATCATGAGCAGTTTGATACTTTTATATGCTTTGAACTATAATTCCTAGTCCTGTAATCAGAATATTTACTTGTGAGGAATGACTATGGGTGCAAGACTGGAAATGGAGCAGCTTGAGAAAAAAAAGGTTCTTAAATATTTAATATTCAAGTGCCTAGTCAAACTGAGTAAACTACTGCCTATTTTATCAAATATCTAAGCTATTTATATTGATGATGCTTGGAATGTATTATGCAAATACATCAATAGTCACTTAAGTATTGGTCTCAAAAAAAGTTATGTTAACATACATTTAAGTACAAACAGGCACCCCGTGTGTGTGTGTGTGTGTGTGTGTGTGTGTGTGTGTGTGTGTGTGTGTGTGTGCTATCTTTATTATTTGTATAAATAATTCAAAAAGGTAAATATACCCAATAATCTTTCTTCCTCTTATTTTCCCACAACAATCCTATGTGGTAGATTGCCTGAAAAGAAAGTTACTCACCCAAGGTCACCCAACTGATTTTTATGCCTAAGACAAGACTACAGATTCCTGGTTTCTAGCCTGGAGTCTTGGATCTAATATCAGTAGCACTAGACACCGTCTTGAAAAATGGACCACATTGATTCTCACAATTTTATAGTTTCAAACTGGATGTGTATCTTTTTACTGAAGAATTGTCAAGTTATCATTGTTAGAATATGAAATAATTTATATATAATATGATAAACTATATTTAGCAAAGAATTATGGTTGAATTTGCCAACTTTTCCTACTCAGAAAAATAATTTAGATAATAAATTCCACAGGAGACCCAGGATATTTTTGGCTTTCCCAAAATATGCTAATTTGCTTAAAATCTGCACACTATAGTGCAGGTCATCTCCTTGAGTGTATCAAATGACTATTGCCTTGAAAATATTACTTCTACTATTAAAAACCAATGGTGTGTCAACTCATGAATGAATTAGGGCATCCATCAGAATCCTGACATGGTGGGTAGTAAATACCAAGTAAAACAATTTTTAGAATAATTCTTCATAATTCATAACTTTGATTATGTTCTGACTTTCTTTTGCACAAAAAAAAATCAGAAATATTACGTAGGTTTGAAGCAAAGAATTGCCATATTTGCTTTAAAAGGAAGATCAGAAGCATTTTAGTGTGTATAACAATTAATTAATTTCCAATATGTGTCTTTTAAAAACCACTGGCATAATGGAAAGCTACTTCTTGTGCTGAAGATATGGCTTTCAAATTCAAGGCAATGGAATTAAAATAAAATGTGCCTCAAGCAGATTGGTGTCAGGTGTTATGGCTTTGATGGTAAAGTCTTCAAATCCAAGCGTTGAGCATCTTAAAACTATTTTAGGTATCATATTAATTTTCCAATATTATGTCCTACTTTTTCTCCAAGAAATTTCAGGAAGGTTGTACAAATCCCCCTCACCAGTATTATTTTAACCATAGTTTTGTGAACTAAGTAACTGAAGAGAGATAGTGCTAAGACCAACATCGCTCAGAGGGGTACATGGCTGAATGGAGATTTTGAATTGAATTTCCTACCTCATTTAATTTAATAATTGTGTTAGAAGAGTGAAACAGTTAGGTCGAATAAATGGCATATTCTTGAATGCTTCTGAGTTTACCCTGCTGCAAGCCCTTTTGAATTTGAATAGACTGAATAGAAAGCTTGCTAGTCCTTGTGACTATTTTCATTCTAGGGTTGCTAATTTGTTCAGATGAAAATGTATTTTAAAAATGCACTTTATGCACATTTCTGATTAACATGACCTATTTTTTTTCATCTAGCAATAAAGATAGATCACAGTTCAAACCATTTTCCCATATGAGTTGCTTTTTCCATAGTTTTTATCCTGTACACAAATTAGCAATCGGAGCAAATAGCTCTATTCCAATGTATTGATTATTTCTATATTACTGTTCCACATGTTCATTGTTAGCATTTCTATAGGGAGTAAACATCCTTATCCTAGATTGGTTCATGGGAGATATCTATATATAACCCTCTATAGCCAATAGTCTTTTATAGTTGGACAAGCCAAACCAATTTTCTCACACTCCCAACTTTTATAGCCACTCACATGTCATATTTGAGAGCTAAAAATGCACTTAGATTCACCTTTTTTAAATCTGATTTATTTTAAAAACAAATCTTATAATATGCATTATAAACAATTTTACCTATGAACTGTAGTTCAATTATATTCTGTAATTGCAAAGTTTGGTTACTGTTTACTATTTACTATTTAAGAACCCAATTAATTTTAAGAATAACATTATTGAAAAAGTAGATATGACTATGTTCAGGAACTTTCTCCCATGAGCTGTTCATAGCATCCAGAGATGGGAGGTGCTTCAGTCTCTTCTGGGAAGGCTGGGCTTAAAACTCTGGGACGCTCCTCTTCCTCCTCCATGGGACTCCTCCTCAGCGTCCCCCAGTTTTAGCTCGGCCTTCGTGGTAAGAGGTTATGCACTCCCTGACTGGAACGGCTTTTCTCAAATTCAGTTTGGATCTTTAAAACCCTTCACCATTTAATTCGGCTTTTCAGGCTTTCCCCTTGATTTATGCAAAAAGTAATAATTCTAACACTGTTTCTCTCGTAAATTAGCGGAGCCTGCCACTCCACAGGCAGCTTGAGGCTATCACCTAAGGAAACAGCCTTATCTAACATTCCGATCATTTGCTCTGCGATCGGAATTGAACACTCGCAGCCGCGGCTTTCCTGACTTTGCTATTTTCTCCTGACAGCAGTATTTGAACTGCAATTAGAGCAGCAGCAGCAGCGGCTCATCAGATGGCTCATCTGGCTTAACACCGGTGATTCCGCTTCCTGCCCTTTTCAACCGCTGCCTCGATTTCGCGCCTAATTACCATAGCCTCTATTCCTTGCTGGTTTCCCTTGCTGGGGACAGAGGTAGTAACTTTCCATTGTGTCTTCCTGGATTTGGCTATCTTTCTGACTAACATGGAACTAAACGGCTAGTCATTATACAGGCATTTCTGTGCATTTGTCTTTGGATCATTTACTCAGTCGGAAATTGCGAGTGACAGTTATATTGTGGGCGTTTGTCTCTGATAGACAAGGAGTCACATCAGAGCCAGTAATAGCTGGCTTCCCTTGCTGGGGACCAGGGATATGGAGTTTTTCTGTCACTTGGAGCACTTGGGGGTTTCCCTTGCTGGGGACCCTTACATACTGTTCACCAGGTAATCTCTTATTCCTATAAATATACAGTCTTACCTTCCTGGAGGAGCATTCTAATTTCACCTGCAGGGGCAGGCATCTCCCCAAAGTTGAAATTTCCACCACAATATCAATAATAATCATAATAAATTAAAAATAAATAAATAAATAAAATAAAATAAAATAAATTTACATTCAGAGGCAAGACAATCCATCATACAAAATGGAATGTGACAACACTTTCCGCTCCAAGCCAAGTAGGTCCCAAGACAAGCCTGTGGACCCCAAAAAAGGCCTCTAAGGCAGCAGATGCCCATACAAGGCACCTAGCATTGGAAAGACAATTGCAAAAACAAGCCAAGGAGGCAGACAAGATGGCTATGACTGATCAGAACCCAAACACATTGATGGGGCCCTTGGATTTATCTACCCAGCCTAGACAGGTTGTTTCTAGACAACCTCCCATAGGCATATCTCCTTCACAGAGCCGGCCAATTCCTGAGGCAACCTTCACCCCTACGGCCTAAGGCAGAAGGAGGGATTACCTGAGTATATTCCCATCGAAATGGAGCAATGGATGGAGATGGCAATTCAAAGGGGAATTGAGGCTGGAGTTCAGCAATCCATCTGGACCAGACACTTCTCGTCTGCTTCAGATGCGGGATCCCTGTCTGCCACTCCTTTGGGTATATCCAACAACATCAATCTCAGGTATTCCCCAATATTCCTAACATTCCAGCCCAGGAACTTCGGGAGGAGGTGGACTTTGAGGACCAGGAGGTTTTCATGGAGGGGGGATTGATCTATCAGGTGGACTTGGTGCTGTCAGAGGCTGACCCGCTAGAATGGGGAATGTCGGGTGACGAAGGTCTCGTTCCAGACCAGCCTACCTTTTCTGGACTTTTTCGTCCACACCTCTTTAAATCTTTACTTTACTAGGAACACCGCTAAACTAGGCACATCAGACCCTCATCCATTACCAACAGAGTCTCAGGACGAATCCCAGGACCTAATATTCTCGCAACCGGCCAATGAGGCGGAAACTATCCCTGTCCCTTGTATGTTTGCTGAATTAGTACAAAATCAGTGGGCATCAGCAGCATCATACCCAGCCCCAACAGGGTACGATAAGCGATATATTAATTTGGCACCAGAGTTTGCAAATTTCCTCAACACGCCCAAGGTGGATGAACAGACTGGTTATAAGTGCAGTTAACACCTTGTTGAGATCCCAGGTGGGATCGTGGTGAATTACAGGAGGTCGTAAGTTTGCAGCACCCTTGAGAAAACTGTGGACATGTGGATGGTATGCTATGAAATGGAGGTCACCCCAAATTATCACCGAGGCTAAAGCTGCCACCTGTCTATTTCCGAATTGGTGTCATTATCAATAAACCTATGCGTGTTTCATGCGGACAGAGTGATTCTCCGTTTGGATCCATTGTTCATTCCTAAAGTAAATTCAACCTTCCACAGAGCACAGAAATTGGTCCTTCCAAATTTCTGTCCGAAACCATCTCATAGGCTGTAACATCAATGGCATAGACTTGACGTGCAAAGGGCCTTATGCATCTGTCTAGACCGCACAGTGGCATTTTGAAAATCTGAGGCTCTATTTCTATCCTTCAACCCATCCAATTTAGGACAAAAGGTGTCGTCCATGACCATCGGTAGATGGTTGAGAGCCACCATAGCTAAAAGTTACAAATGCCAGTCCATCTCAGTTCCTAAGGGCATTACAGCCCACTCAACAAGGAGTGTGGCAACGTCAGCAGCATAGGCCACACAGGCCTCCATAGACAAAATTTGCAGAGCAGCAACTCTGGTTAGCTTCACCATCTCCCTTTGTCAGAAATTATAAAATTGATGCCTATGCCTCAGCAGACGCTTCATTTGGCAGAAGAGTCCTGCAGAGGGTCCACAGAATATAGGAGTGGATTTCGTTCCAGACGGAGTCCCTCCCTAAGGACAAGCCAAGCTTTGGTATGTCCCATCTCTGGATGCTCTGAACAGCTCATGGGAGAAAGGGTGTTGATACTTACCTGATACACCCATTCTCTGTGAACTATGAAGAGCATCCAGCCCCACCCATTTCTTTCCATCTGGTGGGGTTCCGTTCCAGTCAGGGATCTAGATTAAGTGATGAGTTCTGGACTTTGGCACTCAGTCTTCACAAAACTGGGGGGCGCTGAGGAGGAGTCCCGTGGAGGAGGAGGAGCGTCCTGGAGTGTCCCAGCCTTCCCAGAAGAGACTGAAGCACCTCCCATCTCTAGATGCTCTTCACAGCTCATAGAGAATGGGTGTATCAGGTAAGTACCAACACCCTTTCTCATGAACTGCTAATTGCTACAAAACCTAGTGCTTACACAAATATATACACTATTACTGGTTATTTAAAATGTAGGTATGGTTTTGGTCGTCAAATATCAAAGGAAAATGGAAAATGTGATAATTTCCAAAAAGTAGCCCTTGAAAATATGCAACAAATAATCATCAGTTATGGCCTAAAATATAGTTTGATGCATTAATATAATTTTTATAAATACCTTTTTAATCTCTGTATGCTACTGCATGCCTAACAATTGATTTCTATGCCTGTATCATTTCCTTATTAATTTTTATTGTATTTTCATGCTGTTTTAGTTAATCGTATAGCAGGCTATTCAGGAAGAAAAAAGTGTGGCATGAATAACAGTTTAGTTTATTTTCAGAGTTACAGAATGGGAAAGTAATATTCCATATTTCCTAATAGATTCCTTATTCCCATCATGCAGTTAATGTATTATAGCTTATGCAGATCTACTACAACTTTTGTTCAAATTATTCAAAGATTGTAGATGCTTCAAAATCAACACACAATTCCTCTACTGGTATACTAGGTATGTTAATAATTATTATATTCTGTTCTTCTTGTACACATGCCATATAATTATAAAAGTTGATTGGCTACCAATTTTTGAAAACTGAAATATATATTTAAATTATTATTTTACGCAAAATACAAGTAGAATGCTAATGGGATTCTTATTAAATATACATAAAATTTAAACAGGTTACTTGTATCCTTTGCACAATGAACAATCTTGGCTGTCTAAGTCTTATTTATAATCATCTTTTCATGGCTTCAACTGGTAAACATAGAAATTGTGTCTTGTTTTTGTTATCACATTCTGAAATGTAATTCTGCTATATTCACTTGCTTATTTCACTCAGTATTGTAGTTATTTTTTCCAGAAGTGCAATGTTTTTGCAGTCTCTGCCAAAGAAAATTTTCAGTTCATTTTCTGAATCTGAATGACTTCTAAGAGAATCATAATTTTTATTTTTATTTGAATACCTCATTGAATGATTTAAATCAAATTAAATCAGAACAGTATTCTGAAGAGTTTGTGCTTGTCTATTTATTGTAGTTATATTGTTGCAAAAGACTAATAGGATAAACGTGTATACTAGAATGTGTTTATTGGAGCATGGCAGTGAAATTCTTTATTTATTTAGAAATTTAGAATTTTTCTTTGTACAATGGTGAACATTTTTTATTTTTGAGAGGAAAATCAAATATTAGATGAAATGTGGACAATGCATTTATGAATAATAACCAGAGAAAATAAAAGGAGATGTCTGATTTGAACAATCAGGTACTATTTATATACAGAAGAAAGAACCAATTACTTGATTTTTATTATTCTTGCTGTTAAAATGTTTTCTTTCAATAGTTTACATATAAATATAGTTTTAAGTTTGTTAAAATTAACTCTTCCAAATTACACAAGAATTTTGTGACTTTGTAGCCGGTTTTAAAGATATTTTTTCTTCATTTTAGCTTGTCACTAAATTTATATTTCATAAAAGTGATTATGTGGTTCAAATGTTTATAAAGTCCATTGAATGTATGTGGAATTTTGTGTACTTTTAATCTTTTGCCTTGAAGGCTTTATAGCGCAACAAGCGCTGTCAAACTCTATACAGGTAGTCTTCAAATTATGATGGCAAGTGGGACAAGAATTACTTATTTATTTATTTATTGGATTTATATTGCCACCTATTCGCCCTTGATGCTAACCAATGTGATTATAAAGCGCATCACCACATCACTTAGCAACTGCAATCCAGACAGTCCAGGTCAACATTTGGAGAACCACAGGTTTGTAAAACAGAAAGCAGATATGCAGGTAGTTCTTGACTTACAGCCATTCATTTAGTGACCATTCAAAGTTAAAATGGCATTGCATTGACTGTTTTCCACACTTACGACTTGCTGCATCAAAATTCAAATGTTTGGCACTGACACTGTATTGCAGTGTCCCTGGGTCATGTAATCACAGTTTGCAACCTTCTGATGAGCAGAGTCAATTGGGAAGCCAGATTCACTTCACCAATTTAACAACTGGCAAGAAAGGTTGTCGATGGGGAAAAATTCACGTAACAACTGTCTTGCTTAACAACAGAAATTTTGGGCTCAATTGTGGTTGTAAGTCAAGGACTACCTGTAGTTAAACAGGAAGCAGGTGAGGAATTTTGGATTGGCGCAAGGAGAGAGGTCCTAGAAGGTCCAGTGCAGTACACGCATGAATTGAACAAAGGGATGTTCTGGAGTGAGACGTGAAGGAAAGTCAAGGGAATCAGGATGCAGTGTGTGCATCTGTGTGTGTGAGAGAGAGAAAGACAGACAGTGCAAATGGGGAGAGGAGAACACAAGGCGAGCATGGATATGAGCAAAAAGGAAAGGCAGATATGGTACCCTGTTTCTCCAACAATAGGGCCTTCCCCAATAGGAAGTCCCAGCATGTTTTATAGGCATGAAATGAAATTTAAGCCCCTCCCCCCAAATTAAGGCCGATATTAAAACATGTGGAATGGGGGGGTCTTGCCGTTAAGTACTTTTGTTGCACACCCAGATATGGTGCTGCCTGTGTTGATCCCAATACGAAGTGCCCCACCAACGCTGAGGTCAACATCCAAGCCGTCGCCGCCTGCCTGCCTGAAGATGCAAGGGGGGGGGGAAATTAAGTCATCCCCGAAAAGACAGCCTAGCCATTTTTTCGGGGCTCAAAAAAGAATTAAGACCCGCCTTATTATACGAGAAACACGGTACATGCAAGAACAGAATGGTGGTCTGAATCATGATTTTTCCTGCTACTTCTCATTGACTTTGCTTGTTGGAAGCTGTCACAGAAGTTTGAAAATAGCGAACACATGACCAAATAGTGGAACACTGCAACAAGTGACTTATTTTATTCACGACTGCATATACTACAATAGCTAGAATTTCATGCTTCTTTTGTTCAGCAGCATTATAGCTTTGAATGATTTCGGAATGAATAGATGTTACAAGAGGGTTATCCACATTTGCTATGTATCATGTTGTATTTCTCTGTTAGATGCTACTAATTTACTAACAGTAACTTCTGTTAGATGTTATTTTAAGCTATTTTTAAAAAATAAAGTTTCAGTATCAAATTAACAAGTGATTTAACAAAGAAATGCTTACAGGCATATATAGATGAAATAATAGAATATTTGCTAAACTTCAACAACATGCTTTCAAATAACTGATTTAATCTAAAAGTTCAAATTTCACATATTTTAATTTAATTTGGACTGTAAATTTTGAGCATTCATTATTTATACACCAAACAGATAACCAATGGCAGAAGAGATCTAAAAATAAACAAAAAAAATCTTGTACAGATAACATACAAGTATATCCATTTTTCATCCAGATATTACTTTCGTTGATAAGAGAAATATAGGAATTATGTGTGGATCTGAGAGTAGAAGAATTATTTTAAAGAGTTTTTTTAATGGGACAGAAATCAATCTTAAAATGCTCTCTTCCCTAATCCATCCCAAAATACCAGGTGTGTATATCCTGAGAAATTATAGGATGCTTGGTTAAAAAGTAGGGAAAAAAAGGCAAGAAGAAATAGATGGTTTGGAAGGAATAAAATTTGCCTTGTTAGAATGCTGAAGAAAAGTTATCAGTACATTTTAATGTAGGTTCCACAATAAGGCATACTAGAGTTTAAAGATTTAGCTATTTTTCTGTAATAATTTTAACCCAGTTTCCATCAAAAGTACTGTATAATAGAAATGGAGATAGTATATTGTTTAGGGTGATTTAAACATTCTTAGTATTTATGTATGAAAAATGTCCTAAGACAGGGCTGTCAAACTCGCAGCCCACAGGCTGGATGCATCATGTGCTGGCCATGCCCATATGCAATTTAGCAAAGGGGGAAAAAGCTCTGATACATCACGTGATGCCATCGTGACACTGTGAGTTTGACATCCCTGTCCTAAGAGGTTGGGGTTAGCAGAAGAAATGAATGAAAATAATCTGCATTTGCAAAAAAAGTGGCAAATCAGTAAAATGTTAAGTATGTATTCACATACATACAGATGGGTCTTATTCAACAATCATTCATTTAATAACCATAGTGCTAAAAAATTATTTATAGACTCGCAGTATTGACTATCACAGCATCCTAATGGTTATGTGATCAAGATTTGGGTCCTGTAACCATTACACATTACAATAGTTACAGCACCCCAAAATCACAGGATCATCATTTATGATCTTTTCACATGGCTTCTAACAAGCAAAGTGAGGAAATCAATAGAAAGTCACAAATCACCCTCACACGAGGTCTCACTTAATGACTGTGGATTATCTTTTTTAACAACTGCAACTGGGACTACCAGAGCTGCTAATTTTGCTAAGACTTGAGCAAAATATGGCAAAGTAATAAATATGAGATAGTTATAGGAAGTGGAGAAGCTAGCGATTATTTGGTGATAGAAGCAAAGGGAAAGTTGGAATTCTTGGTAAATTAGTAAACTGTCTATAACTCTTGAATGCATTGCCATTTCTTTATGATCTCCATACAATCCTGCATGAAAAATTCTAGGATCTTTTCCATCTGTAGCATATTTTGATCTGCTTCTTTAACTACAACATTTTTGTTCTAGTTGCAGAGTCTAAAACATCCAGCTATGGTTGTTAGATGTATTTTTGTAGTATGTTAGATGGCTCATACGAAATATAAGCATCCTGAGATGAATTGCAATGTTTTGGAATAGGATTATAATAGGATTATATCAGGCTGTAAGATTTACGGAACTGGCCATTATCAGAGCATAGTTTCTATTTTGTGTTTGGAATATAAAAGTACCCTTGAAGAGCCAAAGTATGTGAAATAATAGTCTAGTCTAGTCATACACAGACACACACACACGAAAAATACATCTTAAAAAATTTTCAGTGAATTTAACAGAGTAATATTCTACATAATTTTCAGTGTCTTTAATTTATGAAGACTCCAGCTTTCAAACCAGCACTAGTTTTGACCTTTCAGTTACTGTGAGCTCAGCAAAAGATTGCTGATTAATTTTGCTACTAAAATGGTAGCTGGAGTGTTCATTCCTTTTTTTAATAAATAGATCAATTTTAATACTGCTGCTGACTTAGATATAATAAAATGTTTTTTGAATTCCGCTTCCACTATATTAATAATTGCATCTGTATTAGCAGCTTGCCACAAATGATTTTGGAACACTCAGCTAATTTGCATTAAATCAAATACATAGCATCGTCTGTTTTGTCTTATTCCAGACACTTTTCAATCCCATAGTGCAAACCTTATTTACAAGTCTCAGCACATGTGTATATGCAACATATTTTGTAGAACCTTTTTACAAAGACAGCATTTATTTGCAACATGTCTTTATTCTTAACAGTACAAATAGAAATAAGTGTGACAACTAAAGAATATTGCGAAAGGAAGGGATTTAAAATTTGTACTGTTTACTCCTCAGGTGAAGTTCTGTATCCAGTTATAAAAGTTTACAAAATATTATTTTACATTATTGCCACCTATTTGTACAGCTACTTGAGAAAACATATAGGATAATGCAGCATTCCTTATTGGAGACTGGATGAAGAAATGATTCTTAGTATACAACAAGTACTTCAAATCCTAAATGATTGGTAGCAAAGTATCAGTTTTGATATGTTATAAAACATTTATAATACTTGATATGCTTGATTATTTATTTAAATCTATAACACCTTATTTTTGTAAATAATTCACGGCAGCGTTCATACTAATACTCCTTCCTCCTCCTCTTTGCCTCACAAAAACAACTTAAGCGAGTTAGGCAGGCAGGTTGAGCTGAGTGACTGACTGGCCCAAAGACATCTGGTTATTACCTTGTTTCAGAATCTGACATAATATATGACAATCTTTAGAAATATTGCTTAGGATCAATTCACATTTTACTATTCAAATGTGTATATTTAGGTCATTAGGAAAATATTTTCTCTTTTAAAGTTACATCCTCTAGTGAGAATGAGAAATTACTTTATAATGTTTAATTTATAAGTCTAATGAGCATTTTCAAAACTAACTGTTATTTAGGATGACTGCATGCCAATTCATATTTACTGTATTTACTGTCCATAGGAAACTTCCATGAACAATATAGCGTGTAGTGGACATTATCTTATAGCATCTGTTTGATAATTCCTTCAAAAGCCTATTGGAAATACTGAAAATTGAACTGACACTTTTTTGCACTTTCCTATAGCTTGTGTGAACAGAATTCACACATTCTACAGTATTAACATGATTAGTGAATGTTTGATCACTTAATCTTTTAATTCTACAATACAAAATATGTCTTGAGGTTATGGGCATTTTTCTGATGAATATCTAACATATGTTACTATAATTTATATATGTTCTAATCATTTTTTTTACAAACTTTGAAGCCATTCTAATTAAATTACCAGATAAATCCATAAAAGAAATCAAAGGACACAAACCGTTAATTGATCAGGATGATTTTGTGATAATGTATAGTATTCACAAGACATTTCTAAGACACATCTTTCAGGTGTACGAAAGAGCAACAAGGAGGAGAGTAGATTATAAAATTGTACTGCATTTAAAAAGGAATTTTAAATTAAATTCAACAAAAAATTAAAACATCGGTACACTTTTTTTTCCAAAACTTTTTCATAGCTTTTCTTCCAAGAAACCACTTTTCTATTTTGTGGTTCTACAAACTAACCACTGTCTTTGGCTTTTCTGTTTATAAAAGTCTTTGTTTGTAACTTGGTTTTCAAATTCATTACTGCAGTCAAGTAGTTCAGAGCCTGGTGCAGGAGATAAAACCTTTGCAAATGAAGACAGAATCCATTTTCCGTATACCTCAGGCCACATAAAATTGATTGCAGTAATAAAATGACAGCACCTTGTAATATACTGACGGCTTTTTAATTTGAAAACTAGCTTGTCTGATTCAAAGCTTGTTTAAAGCTAATTTATGGCCTGTATAATTTTCAGCTGAATCCTGAGTAGAGGATGATATATGAAAACTGATAGAGTTAACATAATATATTCAAATGTATTGTTAGAGAAAGATATTTTCTTTATTTTTTCAAGTAGCAAGTTTTTCAGTGTGTATTTAATGTTTAAATTAAACATTAGCATATGTATGGAATACTAGAGCCAGCATTCTTTAAAAGAATTATAGTAAATATCAAGAATTATTAAAGCTACAGAGGAGTACAAATAGATTTGTTGAATCTTCATGCATAAAAAATTGAGGTAAGGGGGAGGGAAAAAAAGGGGAAGGGCAAAATTGTCACAGTCCTTCCCTGTTTTGTCTATATCTGTGCAGTTCATAACCCAAATCTGCACTGCTTTTGACCCTGTTTTTATAAAAATGCTTTTTCCCCTTCCATTAGAATATTATTAAAAAGTTTTTGTAAATCTTGAATATGGCTCTCAGGATTTGAAACTTCTCTTTCCCTTTTCTTTTCCCTTTCTCTTTTCTTTCTTGTAACAATAGATCTGAGCCATGCCCAATTTTGCACTTTTAATTATTGAAGATATTTAGGAATTAAAGATTGAATTGCTGAGTTCATATTGTTTAAAATATTTGAGCATATATTCAAAAAGCCTGATCAGAGCCTACAATCAAGGAGATGAACTAACAGCAGTATTTCTAATCGTTCCAAGGAACTGATTTCAGCCAACCAACATATAGGCTTTGTGCTGATTTGAATTTTTTAGTTATCTTTTTAATTGCCATAGCAATGTTGCAAGATATGATCAGTTGCCAGTTGACTCAACAAAATAAGAGTAATTTCTTTCCAGGAATTATTGCTTTGTCTCCAGAAAAGCTGGAGGGATATATCCTTTAGATAGAAAAAAAACATATTCATAAAGACTTTAAACTGAATTTCATATGGGTTTATTTCACAGATGAGATTTGTTTCATTAGCTCGGAACAGAATTATTATCCCAATGAGAGATATGCCATGAGGAATGGAAAAATCTTGCATTTTTCAATGATTTGCATGTCCTTAAATATATGCTGATAGGGTGTTAGCAAGAAATATGAACATCAATTCCTGGAGATTCCCAAGCAACAAAAAGATAACCCTATGTACAGAAATGTGAAAGGGCTATTGTGCATGATTCATTATGTTTGCAAAGTAATTGGTCGACCAAACTATTATCTTAAAACTTACTCCCATTTAAGGATTTTTTTAAAGGAAATATTGTAATTAATTTTCCTACAGAGAAGAAATATTAAACATTAGAAGCCCATACTTTACATTCCTTGCAAGGGTATCTAATATAACTTGATAATGATCACTGCAAAAGGTAAGAGTAGCTTAAGCAAAGATTAATATATTTGTTCAATTTTTATATAGATTAATAAATTCTGTTTTAAAGCTTATAGAAGAAGCAAGAGTTGTTTTGAATTCTTATCATAAGTACAACAGAAGTTTAAACACAGGTTAATTAGTTTCAAAATAAAATATGCTGAGCTATTCCTTATTTTGATATTCTGCTACACCTAACTTTATTTAATTTTCTTTTCATAAAACATAATCTAAGCTTGAATAGTTTTAGATATAGATTACCATATGAAAGAAAATTTATGTTGAAACCAATATTGAGTTATTTTTATCAAACTCCTTCCAAAAAACAGATGAAATAAGATAGCTGAAGTTGAGGTATGCATAAAATGGAAAAAATAGTTTTGATCTTGGACCAGTTTTCCTTACCAGAAGGTTCTTTTGGAATGATTCTGGAAGACTGTTCCGAAGGAATAAAAGTGAGTTGTGAATCGCAAAATTGGAAACTTTTCTTCAAGTATTACAGTCATAGGAAATATTTGGAAATGAGGTACTGTGTTTCTCCAACAATACAGCCTCCACCAATAGGAAGGCCCAGCATGATTTCTAGGCATGAGGTGAAATTAAGCCCTGCCCCCAAAATTTAGGCCTATTTAAACCATGCTTTTCCCCGCCATTTCTCACATCGTTCGTTAGAATTACACGAGGTGAAGAGAAATGGGTGGGGGAAGGGTGGGGGGATGGGGAGAAAACTTGCCTTTAGGAGTGCCCTGCAGGTAGCCTAGGCTAGAATACCCCGATAGCCAATAGAAGCTCTCTGAAGGTAAAGTCCCCAGCCGCTTCAGAGCGAGGCGTAGCTGTCCATGTCCCCTCGCCTTTAGGCAGTCTTGGGCAATGGAATTTCCCCAAATGCAGTCACCAGCCACTTCGATCAGCTGGTAGAAGCAGCCTTAGGGCGAGCGCACACACACACTCTCCTCACCACGAGGCCGCTTCTTTTGGCAGACGAAAGCTCCCTTGAAGGCAGTGTCCCCAGCCGCTTTGTGGCGAGGCATGGCTGTCCATGTCCCCTCACCTTTAGGTAGTCTCGGGTGATGGAAGCTCCCCAAATGCAGTCACCAGCCACCTCAATCAGCCAGTAGAAGCGGCCTCGGGCGAGCGCACAAACACACACACACACCCCTCATCACGAGGCCATTTCTTTCGGCAGACAAAAGCTCCCTTGAAGGCAGAGTCCCCAGCTGCTTCAGGGCGTGGCGTGACTGTCCATGTCCCCTTGCCTTTAAGCAGTCTCTCTTAGGTGATGGAAGCTCCCCAAATGCAGACACCAGCCACTTCGATCAGCCAGTAGAAGCGGCCTTGGGGCAAGCACACACACACACACACACTCCCCTCGCCGTGAGGCCACTTTCAGCAGACAAAAGCTCCCTTGAAGGCAGAATCCCCAGCCGCTTTGGGGTGAGGTGTGGCTATCCATGTCCCCTCGCCTTTAGGCAGTCTCGGGCGATGGAAGCTCTCCAAATGCAGTCACCAGCCACCTCGATCGGCCAGTAGAAGCGGCCTCGGGCGAGCGCACACACACACACACACCCCTCACCGTGAGGCCGTTTCGGCAGACGAAAGCTCCCTTGAAGGCAGAGTCCCCAGCTGCTTCAGGGCGTGGCGTGACTGTCCATGTCCCCTTTCCTTTAAGCAGTCTCTTAGGTGATGGAAACTCCCCAAATGCAGTCACCAGCCACTTCGATCGGCCAGTAGAAGCAGCCTTGGGGCAAGCACACACACACACACACTCCCCTCTCCACGAGGCCACTTCTTTCAGCAGACGAAAGCTCCCTTGAAGGCAGAGTCCCCAGCCGCTTTGGGGTGAGGCGTGGCTGTCCATGTCCCCTCGCCTTTAGGCAGTCTCGGGCGATGGAAGCTCCCCAAATGCAGTCACCAGCCACCTCGATCGGCTGGTAGAAGTGGCCTCGGGGCGAGCACACACACAAACACACTCCCCTCGCCGCGAGGCTGCTTCTACCAGGTGATCGAAGTGGCTGTGACTGCATTTGGGGAGCTTCCATCACCCGAAAGAGACTGCCTAAAGGCAAGGGGAAACAGGTAGCCACACCACGCCCTGAAGCGGCTGGGGACTCTGCCTTCAAGGGAGCTTTCGTCTGCAGATAGAAGCAGCCTCGTGGCGAGGGGAATGTGTGTGTATGTGTGTGCGCTCACCCCGAGGCCGCTTCTACCGGCTGATCGAAGTTGCTGGCGACTCTATTTGGGGAGCTTCGATCACCTGAAAGAGACTGCCTAAAGGTGAGGGGACACGGGCAGCCATGCCATGCCCTGAAGCGGCGGGGGACTCTGCCTTCGGGAAGCTTTTGTCAGCCGATAGAAGTGGTCTTGCAGCAAGGTAGGTGCATATGGGCTGCTCTAGGTGGGGGAAGAAATTAAGTCACCCCTGAAAAGACAGCCTAGCCGTTTTTTCAGGGGTCAAAAAAAAAAAGGCCCGGCCTTATTTTGTGAGAAACACGGAATGAGCCCATTACTCCCTTGCTTTTTTGCTTCAACATGCATAGATGATGTAACAATCCAAGTTGCCTGCTACCTCTCCACCAATTTATAGACAGATAAATACAAAACAGTTCTTTTACTTTCCATATTCTGAGTCTAGAAGAGTAAATTTGCCAGAACCTTCTAGCTTCATTATGGTATATCAATTCTTGAAATCCAAAAGGAGTTATTGCTAGACCCAACTATATTGGACAATTTTTGCCTGGAATCCAAACTTCCCTTTTCAGTGAGGTTTTTGAGAACGTGGTTATAAAGAAGCTTTAGGGGATCCTGAATAAAATGGATTGTCTGGATACCTTTCTGTTAAATTTCAGGACTGGATATAGAATTGAAACAACATTGGTCATGGTTTTAGATGGATGGAAAGAATGCAACCATCTTTTCTGTATTTGACCTTTGATACCATCGACTATAGTATTGTTCTGGAACAGCTGCACAGGGTGGGTAGAATATATTTTGCTGATGTTCCTCTTTTTTCCTGACAAGTAGAAGTAATAGTATTGTTGGGAGCAAAAGCTTTGTGTAATGTCATAGGTTTTGTTAGTTTCTCGGCTTCTGTTTAAAATATGCATGAGGCACGTTATCAAGGTCATCTGTAACCATGGGGTGAGTATGCTGATGATACCCACCTATATAACTATTCCTGGTAAAGTAAACAATGCTATTGATGTAATATTCTTGATCCCTGAAGACTGTAGGGGGAAAATTCAGTCTCATTCTTCCTGGTGTTGGACAGTACATGCCAAATTACAACTTTATGGCTTTTTGTGGTTAGCCATTACCATGATGAGCTATGAACATGAAATATCTTCTCTCAAACGGTGCACCATTGATTTAGAGCTGCAAGCAGATTTACCAGTTTGGTATATAAACATTTTCCTAAGTTATTCTGCATCTCTTTTCCAACCAGCCAGTTATTTTGGTCACATAACAATTCCAAAATTTAGAAGGACATTGTTTTTCACCAGATTCAATTACTCCCAATAAAAATTACTTAAGGAACTTCCCGAAGGATTCCTTTTGAACAAAAACTATTTTCACAATGGAGCAATGTATGTTATTTTGTATTCTCCCCCCGATGCCAATGCTCAGAAGTAATTAAAGTCCATGTCACACAGCACCAACGGATGGAAAGAGGATGTAAAATGGAGAGAAACACTTGCCATCCGTTGGTTA
>BHFT01009961.1:0-33763 GCA_004320025.1 Laticauda laticaudata
AGAACTACTGAGTTTGAGACACACTTCCTTATTCAATTCAATGGGCCATCCAACATGACTTTGGTTCTGCTCACAATATTATCCTTTTGAAGAACTCCTAGATGTACTTATATATTTATTTTGGTCCAATTTTGTTTAAAAAACTTCTATTTTAAAAAGTTTCTGTTAGTATTTTTAGCTATCATAAATGATTTCTTGGGATCTGTGGTAATTTGGTATGCACAAATATGTTGTAATTGTTTACTCTCAGATAAAAGAACAAGTTGTGTAATGTGATTGCTTGTTTTTTTTTTTGAACTGTCAGAAAAATAACTTAAAAGAAAAAGAAAGCAGAAGTGTTATGTTTATGTAATAAAGACTCAAGTCAACTGGGTATGGAGCACTTCTGTATTCTAATAGCTTGCTTTAAAGAAATTAAAACCTTCACCAAGACCACCAGATGGATTTGTAACTGGCTGACAAACCATACTCAACAAATAGTCCTTGATGATGCTATGTCTACATAGAGGGAAGTAAGCAGTTGGGTACCACAAGGCTCCGTCTTAGGCCCAATACTTTTCAATATCTTCATAAATGACTGAGATGAGGGAATAGAAGAGGAACTCATCAAATTTGCAGACTACACTAAGATGGCAGAAAGTAGCAACATCCCAGAAGACAAGCTCAGAGTCCAAAAAGAAATGTAATGTGAGAAAAGCAAGGTTTTACATCTGAGCAGGAAAAACCAAAGATACAAGTACACATTAGGTGAAACCTGGCTCAAAAACAGTAACTGTAAGAGAGACCTTGGAGTCCAAGAGTCAGCAGTATGCAACAGCAGCCAAATGTATAAACAGTGGCATAGAATCAAAATCATATGAAGTTTTAGTCCTGCTTTATAAAGCCTTAGAAGGCCACACCTGGAATAATGCATCCAGTTTTGGTAACCATATTGCAAAAAAGATACTGAGACTTTGGAAAAAGTGCAAAGAGCAATTAAGATGATTAAAAGGCTAGAGACTTAAACATATGAAGAATGGTTGAAGATTTGGGTTTGGTTAGTCTAGAGAAAAGAAGGACTTGGGAAACAGTATAGCAGTATTCCAGTATTTGAGAGGCTGCCACTTTCTGCAATTAACAAGGACAATTAACAAAAGGAAACAACTTGTCTTCAGAAGTTGTGGGTGCTTCATGACTGGAGGTTTTAAAGAAGATACTGGACACTTGCCTGAAATGGTATAGAATATCCTGCTGGAACAGGGGTCTGGACTTCGAAGGTTCCTTCACACTCTATTCTGATTGTATATTTTGCCAAGCTTCACTATTTATCTTTGGTCTGACAAAACTTCAGCTTCTTTTGCAAGGGGTGTGGGGGTGATGTTGAAGAAGAATATACCAAATAGTATATATAATGAACAAAGCTGACAATTCCACATTTTTCCATATTTATTTTTCCACTTTATTCACAAAAAGTTATTCTTCATTAAAAAAAGACCCAAACTAAATAAAACAACAGTGACTTCTGATTTAGATGAGTTCACTTCTGTACAATAAAATAAAGCAAGGGTCTTTGGGTATAAGTTCCATGCCTATGAGGGAAGGTAATTTTAGTCTAGTAGTTTAGGCAGCAAACTAGAAACAGGAGGCTGTGATTTCTACCTCAGCCATCTAGAATGAAGGCCATCTAGGTGACTTTGGGCCATTCACACTCTCAGCCCATGAGAGAGCAACAAGCTAGTTAGTTAATTGCTATTGTAACCAATGAATCAATACTTGATTGATCCAAAAATCTAGATCCTGCACTTGGAAAACATTAGGACTAAAATAAAGCTTATATGAGTGAAATATGAAGCCATGTTCATTTTATATTTGGGATAAATATATTGAAGAAATATAAGCTGTAAGACTAAAGATTTTTTCTTGGTTCATAGAATTCCATAACCAGTAAACCTACAATAAAAATGACTAACTTTCTTAAATGGTTTTCTCCCCCAAGTTGAATATAGAAGACAAAATTCAAGCTTACTCCTTCTCAAAGTTTTTCCTCACTAGTTCATTTTATTGGATCCCAGCCAGAGGTTGTATTCAGCAGGTTCTGACCAGTTCTGGAGAACTGGTGGTGGAAATTTTGAGGAGTTCAGAGAACCGACAAATACCACCTCTGATTGGAGATTTTACAGTATCTTTCCCCTGCCACGCCCACCAACCACTGAACCCAGCCTTGCTGAGATGATATAGTTATGTAAATTTGACAAACGAACACGTAAGAAAACAAACAAATTTTGAGCCAGCATAATAATATGATGCCATCAGATTCCATTTGACACATTTTATGTTTTACCACTTGCTAACCAAATATGTTTCACAAGACTGATCAAGTTTCTATCTCCCACCCATTATCATGTCGACATCATATGGAATTACCAATGAAAATTAAGGCTGGTTTGATTACACAAATCCTTCATTCTGTATAACTACAGTTTTTGTTTCTGTGACTGGGACAGTTGTGGTAGTAGGAGTGAAGTTCTAATATTTTCCATTTCACAAAGCAGTAGAATAACAATCTTAAAATGGTGACTGGAATGAGACAATATTAATATAATGTCAACAATGGATAAAAATGGGGTTGCTTGTCAATGATGCTGTAAATATAAGCAAATAGTGAGAATGATTCTTAGAGTAGAAATGACAGTATCTTTATTCTGAATGTAACTCAGAAGCTGTACAAATTAAATACCTCTGTTTTCAGCTAGAGATAACAATATTCTCTATTGTAACTTTTGCAAACAACTAAGATTAGATTTTATCTTGAATGACAGCTGATAGACTACTTTTAGGAGCAGGTATTTTAAACAGTAGCTGAGCAGTTGTTCACTGGAAAACATTGCAACTGTATTCTGCCTGTATCCCCAACAGTATTCAGAGCCCAGAAGCCTTCTGAAGCCCCTTTCAATTCTGTATATGCTGTGTCAAAATGTGCTTTGCATTTCTCATATCTTTTATTTGCCTGAAAAATAGGCTCCTTTTCTCTTCTTTATTGTTATGGTGTTTGGAAATTTCTTTTTAATTTACTTTGACAAGGTATTTTAAGCTTGCTATATTTTTACAGGTGACAGATGTTCAAATGCCAGTGTTCGTCTTTATATGATTTATGTTCATATGCCTCTGAGGTTTCCTTGGCTGTGTAAATTTCCAATTTGAAAATGGTCAATGGGAAGATGCCATTTGGGAGATATGCATATCATGGAAAGCTAGACAGGCTGGTGCAAGGTTGATCTAAATAAGGCTTTCACATACACACTCCTTGACTGCCACACACATACATATGTATGTACATACATACATATTTACATACAAGAACATGAGCCGTGGTGGCACAATGGTTAGAATGCAGTATTGCAGGCTACTTCTGCTGACTGCCAGCTGACTGCAATTTGGCATTTTGAACCTCACCAGGCTCAAGATTGACTCATCCTTTCATCCTTCTGAGGTGGGTAAAATGAGGACCTAGATTACTGTTGGGGGAAATATGCTGACTCTGTAAACTGCTTAGAGAGGGATATAAAGCACTATAAAGTGGTATATAAGTCTAAGTGCTAACTTACCAGTCCATCAAACATCTCTTCTTTGACATCATTTTTCAAAAACTAAATGGAGTGCAAACTGGACCATTGGTGGTTCATGAAAAAATATTGGTGGTTTGCAGAAAAATTATTTGCAATTTTATATTGCACTAAATCAAACTATGATCCCTGGGCCAGATACATGCAATGAACATTTGTGTTGCTGCAGAGCATCTTCCCCTTCAGGGTATTTTTGTGTGGGTTGGAGGGGCAGAAATTCCAACTTGGTGTCTGCTTCAGCCTCCTAGTGTGGGACTTTGGGTGAAGGCTGGAGAGAAGTGCCGCTGCTTGTAAAGAGCCATAGGGCCTTGTTTCAGTGGGACTGCATCATGGCCTGAAACTGGCTGACCATCTCAGCTCTCTGAACCTCCAGATGCTGGTACCTGGCCTTGCACTCCCATAGGTCTTCCTCTGCTTGGAAAGCCTATGCTCGTAGTCCTCAGCGAGATACTTCTACTGAGCCTCCTTCTCGGTCAGATCCAATTTCATCTGAGCCAGCTGTTTTGCAACTCTTTCTCATAGTGGCTGCTAAGCTCCAACAATGGTTTCCTGTTGGGGCCCTAAGGAGCCTGGCCAGGAAGGTGAGAAGTGTCTAGAAGGGGAGGGGTGAGTAGAGGCCAGCATGGTGTCCCTGGTCATGAGTGACATTGAGTTGGCCATGCCCACCCAGTCACACAACTACCTAGCCATGCCGACCTAGCTGCTGATTTGGCAGATGATATTAGTGGTTTGCGGAATTTAAAGTTATGAATTTAGTGGTCCCTGAGGTCCGAAAGGTCTGGTGTCTCCACATATACCTGAGTGCTCAATGTTCAAAACAACTTGACTAGAAGAATCTTTTCAGGATCTGGTCCTTTTTTAACTTCACCTGAACAATTGTGGATTTTCTGTGTACAAAGCACATAATATAATATATATATAATTTCAATAGCCTCTTAAATTCCAGTAGAAATCCATTGCATGGATAATTTCAGCAATCCTTAAAACATCTTCCAGTCATATTATCAGGATGATGATAATATTGTTGTTGTTGTTATTGATCATGATGATGATTTGGACTTTATAGATAATGATGAGAGCAATCGTGATTGAAACAAAAATGCTGAAGCCTTATCTCATTCTTTCACAGAAGAGAAAGGTTCAAACCAGAGGCTTATTAATGTACAGCTCTTTCGCTTATCTATTAGCTTCCCTAGTACAGCATGCTAATAATGTAGCAGATAAACAGTAGCCTTCATTTGCTTACAGGGGAGGCCGAGAGCTCAGTGGCAGATAATGTGTCTTCCATGCAGAAGTTGTACTTTCAGTGCTTGCCCTTTCCAATTAAAAAATCTCGAGGAACAAAATTGCAGAGGACAGGAATGGAGCCACAAAGTATCTTAGAGGCCTGCTGTCAGTCAGAATAAGCAGTTCAAGGGCTACTAGATCTGGGAATAGCATCAGAAGCCATTCAGAAATCAGAATGGCATGAAGTAGTGGTTATGGGGTTAAGTATTCCTAATCCCATAAATATGTATGAAAATTGTAGTTAGTACAATAAATCTTTAGCCATTTTTGAAGGGTTAAGCTTCTGAAATGAAATATTTTATGTCATCTTAATTTACTTTTTAAAGCATTCAACACAGAGGTAATTGAAAGTATGACTGCTGCTGCTGCTAGGAATAATTCAAATGGAAAGCAATGGCTTTAGGAATTAAGCAAACATGAGCAGTGGACGAAAGAATAAAGTACCTGGTGGATAAAATCTGGATTTATTTTGTGTATCCAGGGTCATTTTTGACACACAAAATCAGATTCTAACAAGTGTCCTTGTTCAAGGGTAGAATATTTGCTCTCATAATTTCATGTGTATCATAGAGGTTTGAAAAAAAAGGTTCCGGATCAGAGTGTTCACCACTACTGTCCTTTTAGAAATGTTTGTCTGCTATAGTAAAGCCTATGCAATTAAAAAAAAAAAATCCCTGCCAAGTTGGGCTTGCTTTCTGAACTTGTCTCTGCAATTTTCCTGGCAACAATATGGAGAGTGGATAGGGGAAGGAGAAGGGAGGGAAGGGAAAGGGAAGGGGAAAGGGGGGAAAATATGAAGGAAAGGGAAAGTATGGGAGGAGAAAGGAAGGGAAGGGGGGACAGGACAGGAAAGGAAGAGGATGGGAGTGGAGGAAAGGAAAGGAAGAGAAAGAAAGAAGGAAAGAAAGAAGGAAAGAAAGAAAGAAAGTGGGAGGGAAGGAGGGAGGGAGGGAAGAAAGGAAGGAAATTGTGACATTTTCATGGCTTCATCCATGCAGTTTCTTGCCACAGTAGGAACATGTCTTGCCACAGCCTTTTTCCAAGATATCTTTTCAAATTCCCAGAGACCCAGTTTGGTGTAGCGTTTAAGGCATTAGGCTAGAAATCAGGAGAACATGAATTTTAGTGCAATCTTAAACATAAAGTTGGCTAGATGGCTTTGGTCCAACTACTCTCTCTCAGCCCTGGGAAGCAGGCAGTGGCACACTACTTCTGAAAAACTTTTTCAAGGGCAGACATTAGTCTAGGCAGCGACCAGAAGTCCAACTTTGATTCAAAGGTATTCACCCCACAAAGGAAACCCAACAAAAAAATCAAAATAAAAATCCCACCGAAGTAGTTTCCTACCCAAGTATTAATCAGGCTGACTCTTTTTAAATGAAGCAAGCATGCCTAAGTGCCATACCTGGCTAACATATATAGAAAGATATTCACTGATACCGGCTTTTAACGAATGCCCCCATGTCTAATTTTCAGCATTCAGTTAAAAAGGATGCTATGCTTCAGAATACTCTTGCTTTTCTTCATATGCCTGTAGGAAAATATGCTGTTTCTTTGGATTATTATCTGATTCACAGAGAAGATGCAAAAGGTCTTTTTGTGCGTGTCTAGTATGTGTACATATTTATGTGGAGATTCCAGGGAGGGAGATTATATATGTTTAGATACTTTGTATAACAGCATGTATCATTCCAAAACAAATATTTTTTTTTATTCATAGGAAGGAAATACCTCTTCAGAATATTTTTTTTTCTCTCTTCAGTGTTTTAGATTTACAACAGACATTTATCCCAAAGGTGCTTTTTCAAGAGGCAACTGGACTATTTGGTTTTTCTCTGAAGACCTTTCGCTTCTCATCCAAGAAGCTTCTTCAGCTCCTTTGGGACAACCATGACCTGGATGACTGAGAATCTCCATAGACAACAGACATTTGGAATATGTAATGCAGATTAATGAAGCGTAGCATCTAATTCCTCGACCAAACTGCTTTCAGCAATTAATTCACAAATTGAAACATTCCTATCAGTCAATGAACTGATGAAACTCTGCATTGCGAATTTGAATACAAACACAAGCGTGATATGGAAATAATTTCTGAGGAACTCTGTTTGCTCTCCAACCAATTGTTGCGGTAAGGTTGCGAATTTATACTGTAATCAAGGCAAGTGCAAAAGGCCCTTTTAAGTTTTCACAGCAAGCCAGACCCAAGCAATGCTCCTTTCTCAAAGACATCAGAATGTTTTCAGTTGAGACAACTATGAAAGATTCAGTTTGGTTCCATAGAGCATCAACCTTGTGAATTCAACTTTCCTCTTTCCACTGTGTATTCCAGATGGACAGTGTTTAATCGGGTTATATGTATATAGCATGTGTATATGTATGTATGTGTCATGCATGTGTACGGGTAGAAATATACATTCTTTTGAAAGCAAGCAATAGAATTTCATTGTTAATGTGAGCCAGTGTACTCACAAGAAAAAAAATGACAATAAAGGTTGCCATATCTTAATGTATCCATTAAGATACTCAGTGCAAATCTGGTCAGATCCACAAAGGTATGAATCCTCTTGAGTTGATATTATTTGCTCCCTGGGATCGAAATGAGCTCACTCTCACACCACATATCGTTGAGCCGTAACAATCACCAACTGGTTTATTTTTGGCACGCCTTCCACGGCAGGAAAAAAGTCGATCTGCTTTTGCCCACGCGGGGAAGAGCTTCAGGGGGCGGGAACCAACCTTTCGTTGAAGGCGGCTTCTTCTCTGCCGCCTCAGCCGCTGCTGCTCCCTCTCGCGGCTCGCCTGCACTTCCCCGCCTGCCCGCCTGGCCAGTGCCGGAGCAGCGCGCGTCGGCACGCTCTTTGCCCGCCTCGCCGGTGTGGGAATGTGGCGGCAATTGCCGCGAGGAGCCCAAAGCTCGGGGCTCTGACGGGCACATGTTTCGCGCCGCCGGCTCCTTCCGCTTCTCCCGCCTCGCCCGGGAGCTGCGAAGAAGGAACCGCGGCATGAAGGAGAAGGAGACGAGGACGGCCGCGGTGGCAGCGCCACCAACAGCCGCGCTAACAGCGGCGGCAAAGGCACCGCGTTGCCCGCTCGGGTCGAGCGTGTTGAGGCGCTCCAGAAGGTAAGTCCTCGAACCGCGGAGCAAAGTTTCCGGCTCGAAAGGCAAAAAGGGAACGGCGGGAGCATCTCTTTTCGAAAGTGCCCTATTGCAAGCGCTGGAAAACGCCGCCTAAAGACTTCGCCCGAGCCAAGAGATCTTACGGCTTCGTTTCCTCTGCCGTGGCGCCTGTCATTTTTGGTGACCCTCGGACAGTTTGTCTGACAAAGTAACTGAGAGGCGAGCCATGCTAGGCGCCGAGCTTTCTCCGGTGGGGGGGGGGGGGCATCCTCCTTCCCCACCTTTCCTGGCGCGCGTTTTCATATCCAAAGGGGGTAAGCCCCCCTCTCCTCGTAATTCCGGTTGAAAAACAGGGCATGGAACTACGATGGCTAGGGTTTTGTTGGGGTGTTTTTTTTTTTTGGGGGGGGGGCTGAATTCTTAACTCGGAAGTAAAAATGTCGATTAGAAGGGACGGAGTGGATTTGCCAAAATGAGACCACAGAGGAGCGCAGTCCAAACCGAGGCTGAAAGGAAAAGACGGCGGAAGAAAGAGACTAGGCAGAAGACGCATTCTGTGCATGCCCCGGAGCTAGGCGGGCCCTCGTGCTCGACTTGCAATCCGGGACTGAGCTTTTGTCTGGAGATGAACCCATTTTGTTGACTGGAGACTTCCGTGTTGTGTACATATCGGGCGGAGGGAGGAGCTGCCGTGCAGGGGTAAAGGGTGGTGAAGGCCGTCTGTGCTTGTTGTTTGTGTGTCGTGTGTGTGTCTGTGTGTGTGTGTGTGTGTCTGTGTGTGTGTCTGTATGTGTGTGTGTAATGGGCATAGAGCAAGAAAAGTTAAGCCAGCTTGAGGTGTTATTTTGTTGCTGCCCTTAAAGTGGGTACAGATCTTCTGGGTAACCCCACAGTTGTTGATATCACAGCCTGCTAACCCCATGAATCGTGGTTGAAAACGAAGACCCAACAGATATTGATTATGCCTTGGCATGTTATGTGAGCGCAGACATTGTGGTTTGTTAGGGACACTTAGGTATGGATAAAGCTATGGTTTCATAGTTTTTGAGGAGCTGGAGTACCAGCAGGAGGAACACAGCCATAGATTTCTAAGGATGCACAACTGAGTTTTCTTCATTTCAGTTGTCTTGCTGCAGCTACCTTGTTGTCTGATTCTCTCTTCATTTCTATGCAGCTTAACCTTTCCTCCCTGTAGTTTTCTTGACCACCTGCTCCAGCTTTTTTAGACTGTGTAATTCTTCAGCTTCCCATGGAATACCAATAATTATTTTCATGTGGGTAGGGGGTATCTGGATTCTCTCCCCTTTTCTACCACCACCCATATAATTTTAAGAAACATTCCCACTATCTTCAGTCATTTATGATCTGTTTAACTGAAATTTAAGAAACCAAGCTACTTTTTTTGGGGGGGGGGGAGGGATGCCATTCATACGCTGCCTGAATAACAGTTTCTTATTCCTCCTTCCCCCTGTCTTCAGTAGCCGAAGATTATTGAACTGAAATATTTACTTACCATAGAATAGTTCTAGCTTACATTTAATTTGAAGATTGCATGGAGGCAACCTGTAGCTGTGGTTTTTTTATCATCCATGGCTTTGAAAAGGAATTAGACCAGATTGTGGCAACTGTGTTTGTCAACAGCCTGTTATTAGAATGGGCTATTTTCAGGTGCAGAATGCCATTTGGAGAGAAAAAGTAGAACACCAAGAGATTGCTCCTATGTCATATATTAAAGGAGGTTCCTCTGATGTTGTTAAGAACGAAAATATAATGAAAATATGTTTAGGATGGGTATCTAAATAAATATTGAAGTTTATTTGGATATTATTTAAAGCAGTGGTCCCCAACCTTTTTTGTACCAGGGACCAGTTTCACGCAGAAACTTTTTCAAGGACCAGCAAAATCAATTATTCCGCAATAGTAAAGGGCTTCTTAGCTTTAGCTAATATAAAATATATATTTTAATCACGATTATTCATTCTTTGCGCCCGGTACAAAATGATCCATGGACCGGTAAAGGACCGGTGGTTGGGGACCCCTGATTTAAAGATCTTGCTGTCTATGTTATACATTTCCCTTCATTTTTCTTTCAAAGAGTCGGGATTGAAAACTCTTCCATGATTTATCTGTATAGAGAAAGCATCTTCAATGTAACTTCATTAAACAATACATGTTTAGAATGGGGGAAATGTATGCAGAGAGAAAGAGAGAGAAGAATTGCCAACAACCATATGGCAATTCTGATCAGTAAATGTCAGGTGAAATGGTTACACACGATTACAGTAATGCCAAGTTTACACCTTTTAAAAACTAATGATAGATATTTTCTTCCTGACCTGTATCCATTCCACCGGTCTTTGGCCTTAGCATTTTGTTTTGGGTACTTGCTCGTGATCAGCTAGATTTCAAGTATGGTGGAAGGGGTGGAGGTGGGGGTCTTGATGAAGCAATTAGGTCAAGATCCATGAAGATCTTTTACACCATAGGAACTCTCAGTGGCTGAATTTTTCAGTAAGTTCTTTACTTTCCATCTGCCTTCCTGATATATGAAATTCCAGCATATAAAATGCAGGGTACTTCCAGATGGACATTTTTTTTGTACATTATTAATGCCAGTCAAAAAAGTATTGCAGAGGTGTTCCGCCTTTTTCTCTTTAAATAGATTTTGTCCCCTCTTAAGAGAAGGCACCAGTGGTGGTGGGCAGAGAGGAAGATTGTTACAAATGGGGAATGAGGTCTGCAAAATTCCATGGATGAGTCAGGGTGATTGCATGAATAACAGCCTCATCTGGTAATACCCTTAAGATGCTTTAGCAAAAACTGATACTTGACTATTTATTATTAGCAAAAACTGATACTTGAATATTTAACAGTCTATAAAGGACTAGATCCTTGTGTTACATTTTGTGACAAGTGATAGGGAAAAGGGGAAATAACTCACAGATTGAAGCTATCATATTCTAAGAAAGAATTTAATATCAACATTCAAATTTGGGCAGTAAATTGAAGCTTCTCAACTGGTCTGCATGAACATATGCCTGCCAAAAAAGCAAATGTAGTACTTATGGCCCTGTCAATTAACCAACTCGTAGCGATTTTATTATTATTTAGTTATTTAAATTCTTTAAGTATCTTTAAGTTTAAAGATACTGTGAATGTTTTAATATTTTTCTTCTATCACGTGAGCTATCAAAAGTCACTAGATTGTAGCAGAATATAAATAAATACACTGCTTCTTGATCTGCTGAAAATTGAATATGATATTTCTCCTGCCTGTTTTGCTGCATTGTTTCTTTTATTGATATAGCTTAGATACTTTCTTTCTTTTCTCTAGGGACACTTGCTGATTCTAGATCTTGAAAACCACTGATGTGAATTCATTGGTGTCACCATGACTGAAGCCCTTATTTCGGTTGTCCTGAATTTGACTGAAACCCATGCACTGGCTAGCAATGTGACCAGCAATGCCACTAGCAAGTGTTCCTTGACCAAAACTGGTTTTCAATTCTATTACTTACCAGCTGTCTACATCGTAGTCTTCATCACTGGATTCCTAGGCAACAGCGTGGCTATCTGGATGTTTGTCTTCCACATGAGGCCATGGAGTGGCATCTCCGTTTACATGTTCAACTTGGCCCTAGCAGACTTCTTGTACGTCCTGACGCTCCCTGCTCTAATATTCTACTACTTTAATCAAACCGACTGGATCTTTGGAGACTTCATGTGCAAGCTGCAGAGATTTATCTTTCATGTCAACCTATATGGAAGCATCTTATTCCTCACATGCATCAGTGTGCACAGATACACTGGTGTGGTGCATCCTTTGAAATCATTAGGGAGACTGAAAAAAAAGAATGCTGTTTATATCAGCACCCTGGTCTGGTTTGTCGTGGTAGTGGGAATTTCTCCCATCTTCTTTTACTCTGGGACTGAAGTAAGGAAAATCAAAACCATGGCGTGCTATGATACAACAGTAGACAATTACCTGCGTAGCTATTTTATTTACAGCATGTGCACCACTGTCTTCTTGTTTTGCATCCCGTTCATTCTGATCCTCGGTTGCTATGGATTAATCGTGAAAGCACTGATTTACAAAGATTTAGACAATTCCCCGCTAAGGAGGAAATCAATTTATTTGGTTATTATAGTGTTGGCAGTATTTGCTGTGTCTTATCTTCCTTTCCACGTGATGAAAAACTTGAATCTACGCGCCAGGCTGGATTTTCAGACTCCGGAAATGTGTGCATTTAACAACAGGGTTTATGCTACCTACCAAGTAACTCGAGGCCTAGCGAGTCTCAACAGCTGCGTGGATCCTATTTTATATTTTTTGGCTGGAGATACTTTTCGGAGAAAGCTCTCCAGGGCAACTCGGAAAGCCTCAAGACGGAGTGAGCTCAATGTGCAATCCAAAAGTGAGGATATGACTCTGAGTATTTTATCTGAGTGCAAACAAAATGGAGACACAAGCTTATGAATGGTTCCTGTCCTTCCCTTCCTTTCCCTGCTTTTTTTCTTCTTCGCACACACTCTGCCATCCTAACGTTTAATTCTTATAATACTGATTTTGTGCATTAAAAAAGCCCAACCATAACCAGTGAAGAACATGTGTGCGTATGTTTGTTTGTGTGTGTGTATGTGTGTTAAACCATCTTCTAGTTGCCTAAAAGACTTTGAGGAAACTAAGTGAAAATTGAATGCTTTTAAAGGAGAAAATGAGAAAAGTGTCTGAAATATTAATTTAATGGTGGCATGTACAATTTAAAGAGAGAATGCATTAGAAGTCTCTTTCCCTATATACAACCACATCTGTGACTTAAAAAACCTGGGAAATCAAATAGTTGGGTAAGATCCAACTCTACTCTTCTATCTCTGAATTTCTTCCTCGTTCATTGCCTGTGGTGATAGGAAGGGAAGGATGATCTATGAATGCCAGCCCATTATGGGCTAATGCAAAATCTTCAAGAATATTATAGCTTATTACATTCATTTAAAAGGACAAAAGCCCTTCCAGGAATGCCAAGCAATTGGCCATACTTTGCTCAGTTAATCAATAAGAAATAAGCCTACTCTTACTTCTTTATTTTATTATAGTTGATTTTGGCTTCATAATTAACTCAATGCATGTTAGCTAGTTTGAATTATTTTTTATATTGATTTAGGGTGCTTTCCCAGTGAACTTGTAAATTCCCTTATTGTAGCAATGTTGGATAGAGAATTAAATTTATGTGCACTTTATTATTTTGGATTCTTACTGAGAATCCATTATCATTTATTTTGTGATTTGTTCTAGTTGATCTATCAAAGCAGATAATGCTCCCTCTCAAGTCTGGATCAATGTAGAAAGTAGAACTTTGTAGCACTTTGGATCTGATTCCTAGAAGGTATTTCAAAACAAGTTCCCACGAATTAGCTGACTACTTTTAAGACTTGAAAATTGGAGCTATGGTTGGGTTCTGCACACTCAAAACATCTTTATAAAACTGAACCTGAATCATTGCATGGCCCTATCAAATAGTCATTGCCAATCTAGTGTCCTTAGGTAGCTACCCCCAAAATGGTTATCAAATACATCTAGAATAGCACAGGTTGATGTGAATATAGTAGTGTAGTAATATAGTAGGATAATAGAGTAGCATTCACTTACCCACTATCACATATAGGATTCAGGATTTAGCACATGCTGGAAAATGTGAGTTAACAGTTCCTCCCATGTAGAATGAAATCTAAATTCTTTGCTTTTGGTTGATACAAATACTGATATGGCTAGGACTGGGACAATCCAGTTGAGCTCTTGATATGTCTTTCCCACATATTTATTTGCTGGTGGGAATGTTCATATGAATACAAATCCTTTTAGCAGCACAAAAATTGGACATAATTACTTTTTTTGTTGTTTAGCCCACTGTGTGTGTTATTTTCATAAGACACGTCCTCAAAGCCTTTAAAAATCTCTCACCGTAGCAAATATAGCATATCTCCTCCACTTAAGAGATGCAATTCCTTTTTGGTAATTTAGATCATTGCCTAATTTTGGAGTTTTTTCAGTTTTTCACTGGATAAAATAATGAAGCTTATCTAATAGGCTATATTTTTGACAGCATAAAGACAGGCATTTAATTTATTTTTAGGTTTAATTTGCTTGTGTTAATCTAAAGCATTTTGCACAACAGATGTTTTTCAGGCAAATTGTTTACTTCTAGTATATGCTTCAGATTCCCCTCCCCCCGGAACAAGCAAAAAGTGCCATTGTTTTTGATTACTGGCGGAAAAAAATATGCACATCATTTAAATTTATACAAGGTTTTTCACATTGATTTAAGAAAGAGCTGGTGCCCAACTCTCCATTTGAAGAATTTAGGAATTCCTACAGTCAGAGGGAGAAAAGGTTTGTTTATTTGAAAATGGGAAAACCAGTTCAGGTAGGCTGCCTTCATGGCTCTGCCCCATCTGATTTAGATCTATAAAGAAGATTTTCAGGCTTTTCCAACCAATGCATGAAAAGTAACAGGGCAAAAGGCAGCATGTCAGCTGAGGAATTCTGGGAGTTGAGGTCCACAAATCTTTGTTGCTGAGGTTGAAAACACTGGACTAAGTGTTTGAATAGGGCTCTCCCAAATCCTCATATGTGAATGTGTGAACATTGGCTGAATGTATTTGAATTATTTCTTAATCAGCCCTTCATTTCCAACTTATGTGGGTTTTAAACTCTTAAGGACATGCTTGAATTTGTTTATGTTCAATTTTTCACCATTAAACAGCATGGATTTCAAAATACACAGGACGTAATCTGTACGAACTGTCAACATTTAATGCATACTTTGACAGAACCACTTTAGTGGTAGTATCTAATTATTGGAAATCATTACTGTGGGAGTTCCATTGACTATGTTTTTCATTAGTTTCAAGTTGATAGATGAATATTTTTGTGTTTACATAGGTTTTTTTTATGTAACCTTTCTGTTTACATAGTTTTCCACTCATATGATTTCTTTGCAGCTAGTTTTCATTCTATTATATTGGCTGCTGCTTTCTAACCTGTTCATATTTTCATGCTGGGTTTATTTGTTGTTTTCTTACATTTTTGCAATGTGTTCAATTTAGACTTATAAAGCTGGGCTACTAGCAAAGCACTGGACATGCATGAGATAACAAGAAATCAACCCATAAAACTATTTCTTTGCTACAATCTAGTGGTTGTCCAGATGTTTGCTGTTATAACAACAGCATTTAATTAAATTTTATCCTGTTTAAGAAAACATTTATTCCTACCAAGGTGTTATGTATATATCAGAAAGAGTAGAGTATAACTGTGGAATTAAAGAATATAAAGGAAAAGCCATCTAAACTAGGTCAAGAGCAATATATCATGTTGCATTTAATTTAGCGAGCACATCCTTAAAATGAGAATTTAAAAACAAACAATTTTAATCAGTTATATTTACATATATTAATATTCTAAAATATATCTGAAAAAACTTTTGCTCTAGAACCAATGTTTCACATTGATTTATTTATATTGTTTTGTGTACAAAATGAACAAGCTGTATAATCCTGTAAATGGTTTTAGCAAGTCCTGACAGAAATCCATAATTTACAGGAAGATTATAAAGAATCTATTTTTATCTTGCTTATTCATACTCTGTTGTTTGCATATGAACAAGAATTGCTCTAAAAGTCTCTTGGCAAAGCTTCAAAACATCTCAAAGATAAATGAAAATCTATGGAATCTGCAAAATCTATTTATTTTACATATTAAGAGGAGAAAGAAATATGTTGTGTTATGGATTTCAGAATGCTTCTTGTTTCTTCATCAAAAACTGAACTGGTTATTTATGAGCTAAGGCATAAAGTGTAATAAGTTTCTCCATCAAGCCAAGGCAACATGGCTATTGGCTAACTCAGCCAAGGCAGATGGATTAAATGGGAAGTGGAAGCCAGTACACCTGAAAGCATTAAATCGAAGAAAGCTAATTTCTATATAACAGCATGTAATTTTAAGATACAATCCAATGATTTTTACTTGAAAGTAAACCCCTATGAAACTTACATCTGAATCAAAAGTCCACTTAAAAACAATTTTAAATCTATTCTACAAAGATTGAACTGTATAAAATACAGTTGCTTAAGGCCACAATTCAAACGTTGTTGCATGTGCAAGTCAAACAATTTCTTAACAGGCCAGTTCAAATGAATTGAAAAATCAAAGACATTTGGAATCTAGGTAAATAAACGATATTTTTAAATGTCTTTTTGTGATTAACCAATTATAATAAAGCCTTTTTTTGAGTATCAGCAGGAAGTGAAATATCTTCCTTGTGACATTGAGAATTGTGATATTTTTTAACTGAGACATGCCTTGTTGAACACAGCAATTGAATTAAGAACAGAATTATAAAATGGGCTTTTCTAAAACTTTTGAATTTATTCTCTCTTTACAAATGCATTTTAATGTTCATATATCATCTTCCATTTTTTCTTAGTCTTGACTATTTAATAGATGGACTTTCAGGAAGTAAAAAGTTTCCCAAGTAACTTGCTAAATTCTGGCAAAATGTTTGGAACTCTACAGCAAGGTTGTTCAGAATTCCATTTGTTTTCATTTGTTTATTAAAACTCAGTGTGGCAATGATGATTCTCTTCTGGAGGTAGATTCAACCATCTATCGGATTAGGTCTTCTATGAGTCAGAAAGATTGTTTAGATACCTGAAGAATCTTCACAACCCAACATCAAGGATGCTATCCAGGAAAAAATAGCTACATTTTGAGTGACAAGACTGGACCTCTCTTAAAAACTGTCAAAAAAAATACAAAAAAAGTATCAAGCAGATTATCTTAATAGGGGAATTTCCCAATTTCTGGGTGAGTTTGTAAGAATCAAAAATCACCACCTAGAGTTCAGATGTAGCCTGCTGGCATTTTTGACATATGGAGATCTCAGGAAAATATAAATTAAGTTTATTTAATAGATTTAAGATTCATTAAGAAGATAACATATTTCATTCCTTCAAGAAGATTGGTATAATTAGAGAGCATGCTTTTTGCTCATGTTTTAAGATCACTGCTCACCTCTGCCAAATTAAATTGACTTCTAAAATCTGACCTAATTTCAGAAACAGTTTCTCATTCAATGCAGTTAAAAATAAGAAAGAGGACATACCTATTGCCTTAGCTATTAATTGAATACTCAGGACCTTGTTGATGTTTTATATTTTTCATTGCTGTGAAGCACAAGAAAATGTTTTTTTTTACAGGCCCAGAACTTGATCCATCTTGGAAAGAATGTGACTTCAAGATTACAAAGTAAAACATGGCGATGCAAAGTAGGAACCTTATTTCAAATAATTTTGTGGGATTAGCAAATCCCTGGATGGATAAAGTACTGAATTATAGAACTAGAACAGGCCATTTAGATTCTTGAAAGCAATTATTAACGCTTAGTGCAGAATCCAGATTATGGTATCTGTGACAGATGGCTATTCATTAAAGTTGTAATGCTTAAAAATGGTTTGGATGAAGTATTTCAGATGTTATATTAGTAGAGCTCTTCTCCATTCATTCAATGAAGAAGTCCAATGTTTCTTTAAGTTTCCACATAAACCTGGAAAATGCTGATGCTACTTAGAAGAATCTACATTCCTCATCAAAGCTTAAGTGAGTCTTAAAGCAGCTACAATTGATTGAATTATCAAGCCAGATTTCTTCAAACTTTATTCTTCCTCATCACCATCTTCCTTGTTGCATGATAAAGAACAGGATTCTCTGTGTCATCATTTTAGTTTTTGTTGCCAGTTTATATTCACCTTCAAAGCTAAATGCAACAGGTTTCTTCTAGAACAGGGGTGTCAAACTCACATCATCACAACAGCATCACGTGACATATCAGGACTTTTCCCCCCTTTGCTAAACCGGACATGGGTATGGCCATGGGTATGGGTATGGCCAGGAGCCCTCTTCTAGAACAAAGCTAAGATCCACTGATCTTTGTCCATTTTAATACTATCTGCATGGCATTTCCATGTTTGATCCATATCTTATCGATTCTCTATGGTCATGCTTGCTTAATAATCAACACTGCTATATTGCTTCTAGAAACAGATAATCAGGTGATGAGAATGGTCTTCACATAACTTATCATTAAATTATACTTTTCAGTAAATATTTATAATAGAGAACAGGCATCATTTACAACATGTATGCATCTCTTTGTGTAGTCTCATAGAAACAAAGAGATACACTGCAGATTTTTGCTTATTTAATAGCCTACGTGGCAATAAAGAATGAGCATATGTGGCAACTAAAGATGGTAGATATATATATTAGATTCAGTTCTCTTTCTGACACCATTGATTTCCATGCTCAAGATGGTTTCCCCAAATACAAAAACAATAACAAAACCCATATTTTGGAGAAGACTTCCTTATGGAAGAATCTTTGTTGATAGTATTTGTGGAACTCTGTTGGGGAACTAATGGTTGTACACACATCATTTTTAATTTGTTCACCAGAAGTGAAGGGACAGTCTAATTGTATACTTGCCAATGTTTCCAATGACCTGACTTTGTGTATTTGTTCTGGTCATAAATTAGGTGTTTAAAGAAACCATTAATTTAACCAATTAGTTGCTAAGCATTAAATCAATGGCCACAATCAAAGATTTCCTCTGTGGGTC
The DNA here is from genome assembly GCA_004320025.1 of Laticauda laticaudata. NCBI lineage: Eukaryota > Metazoa > Chordata > Lepidosauria > Squamata > Elapidae > Laticauda > Laticauda laticaudata. The sequence continues at coordinate 18,684 of BHFT01009961.1, forward strand.
TAATGGGATGAGCAAAAAGGGTTGTGCAGATTTCAAAAACATACTTTATTTGAACAAATTCTTATGTGAAATATTCTTTAATACCTGCTTTGCCAAACAGTGCAGGCCCCTTCCTTCTAACATTGAAATAAACGGCTGAATTGATTTTCATTATGGTCTTTCCAGATGTGTTGATAGCCAGAAAAGACTTGTGCATCTGGAGCACATGTCTGGAAACTTCTAGCAGCTTTTCCAATCAGCTTCTGAAATGCTGGATGAGTTTTAAGGCATCTCATTGAAGAGAACTGTGTCATCTCAATTGTATCAACTGGACGTGAAATAAATGCAGAGTGTAAAAATTATGTTTATTTAATGATAAAACTAGGCAAATGTTATGATTTGGTTCAGTTCTACTTAGAATAAAAGGACTGAAGTCTGGAACAAATTTAGATGTTATAGAGAGCAAAAAGCATATTTTAGGGTGAAAGTATCTATTGATTTGTCAAGCCTCCCACCTACACCATGCTCATATTTTCCCTTTTAGATATCATTGCTTTAAATTTGAAACTTAAACTTTTTTCTCCCCCCCCCCCAAATTTTCAAAGGTGTTTATAGATCAAGGATGGAGACAAAATAATCAATTTTTTTATTTTCAAGAGATTGCAACTCATATTAATTCTACCAAGTATGACTAAAGACTGGGAATCTTTTGACAGTTATAATTAAAAATATTAAAATAATTAATTAAATTATTAAATTAAAATAATTACATTTCTTAAAATTTATACGAACATTTATAAGGCATTGGATTTCCTGTCCCTTAATGTATAAATATACAGGTACATACATGAAGCAAAGCATGTTTGAAATTTGCAGTCTTCTGTTTTCATTAGGCCTACTAGTTCTTGGTACAAAAAATTAATTGGGCTCCTAGATTGCAACAGAGATACAAAAACTATAGCTCTTTCGTGTCATCTAGGAGTCATCCCAATTTTTACAATTTAGATATGATAGCCTTATTTTTATAATGTGTTACCATTTGTTTTAAACTAGCTTTCATGGCATGATGCACATTATTAGATAAACACACTGCATTTCCCCATCTTTATTAAAATGCTCCATCCTATCCTATGGCTTTTGGAAAGGAGTCTTCTGTTTCTTTAGATCTGAGAGTCATCTAAAATGTATTAAACTTGTAATGAAACACTGTCTCTCCCGTATGATTTGGCATTTACCATTATCAGTGATATGATTTAATGGGAAATCTCTTTAATCTTATTGTTCTTAAATTGCTCACATGCCAATTATTATAAGAGGAATTTGATTTAAAGCCAAGGATTACTAAGGAAAACAATTTCATATGTATCAATATATGAGATATATCTTAGTTCCAGAAGTGTAGATAGAGGGATTATCATGAATTTTCACCAGATTTAGCATGTTGGAGATGGGTTTATTCTTTCCCCATTCAGGCTGATATTTTGTGCTAGATATGTTGTATTTTTGCTGCTTCTTTGCCAGCTTCCTCCCTTCCTCCCCACATTCTCTTCTTCTTGTTGTTGTTCTTTTGCATTCCTTTATTATGATTAGATCTTTCTGATAAATTTTGGAAACAGGTGAAAGGAAGTGCTTTACTTCACAAAAGTGGCTTTTGCATTATTTGTAACAACAGGTGTAAAGTCCTTCAGCAAATACTTTGACCATGCTAACTGAGAGATTATAGAAACAAAACATCAGAAATGAAATGGGATCCCAGGGAGAAAAGGGTTATAATAAAAAAAGGAAAAGAATTGTTATTATTTCTTGTAGTGATTGGCAATGTTGAATTGTGTTGAATTTTAAGGACAAGTTGAAATCCATAAATGTTCAGGGGGAGATAAATTGTACAGGTGGTCCTCAACTTACAACAGTTCTTTTAGCTACTGTTCCAAGTTACAATGACACTAAAAAAGTGACTTATGACCATTTTTCACACTAACAACCATTTCAGCTTTCCTATGGTCACATTGGCATTTGCTTGGCAACTGCTTCATATTTATGACTGTTGAAGTGTCCTGATATCATGTGATCAGCTTTTGCAAAGTTCTCACAAGCAAAGTCAATGGGGATACCAGATTTACTTAACAACTATGTTACTAACTTAACAATTGTAATGATTCCCTTAACAACAATGACAAGAAAAGTCATAAAATGGGGCAAAGCTGACTTAACAAGTGTTTCAGTTAGCAACATAAATTTTGGGCTCAATTGTGGTCTTAGTCAAGAACTACCTGTACACTTTTCCCACTTTTCCTAGATACTTGTTGGGAAGGACAAAAATGGAGAAATAAAAAAAAAATCCCATTGCCCCAAAAGAAATGTTTTCACAATTTGCAAAATAAGCAGCTAATTACAAATTTCATTCATGTCCTATTATTGCTGTAAATGAAGTTTTATAATAAAGCCATTTCCCAACTCTGAATTAAATTTTTATTTTCAAATATCTTGAACTCTAAGCTTTTTTAATAAAAAGAAAATATTTGTGCCTTACAAACAAAGGCATGAGAGAGGGTTGTAGCGAAATAAGTCCCAAACATTCACATACCCTGACAAGCTTCAAATTTACTATGCAGATTGGAAGCTGGAAATTAAATTGTTATGGGGTATTTATTTCCATAGCAATAGAGCAAAAACTGGTGTCTGCTCAGTGCTTTGGACCATGCCCTTTTAAATACAAAATATTTCATAAGAAAAGGGTCATAATTTAGCAGTCTAAGCAAAGTATACAAATACACACCACAAGTGTTTCAAATTAATATGAAGGAAAACACAAAGGTGTAATTTATGTGCTAAATGTTTTACAGGTTTGGATTTTATAGTGTGTTTTCAAATGCATATGTGAAAATGTTTTATTTTTCTACTTTTTAGTAATATTGTTGAGTAATTCAATATTTATTAGTGATAACAGTGTCATTTGATTTGCCTAAAGAGACAGCGTTACTTGATATTTAAGCTTCTCAGGTTCTGTTGTGGAATAAAGCTTCTAGTAATTTAAGGAATAAAACAACAATTAACTGCATACTTCTTGAATAAAAAGATTGTCCATTTTTGTATAAAAAGTATGTGTTGATTGCATGCAGTTTTTGTTAAGGCATGCCAAATACTGTCTTGTAACATTTTGGTGGCAATAGAACTAAACTGCTTTCACAGTTTCTAGCATTGTACTGAGCTACTTGCAGAATAAATAAAATCCAATAAAGTGATAGAACATTGATTTGTTGGCTACTATGTTATTACAGCATTCTGCTAAATGCACAGATACTCACTTTAGGCTTGAAGAGTATTGCATTGAAATCCCTCTATTTCAGACAAGAAATCAATCTGGCTGTCAATTATTTAATTTACTTGATTAATGAAGGTTGCTTTTTATCAGACCCATTTTGTTGTAATATTCAGAAGGAAAAATAGGATTTGATCTCATTAGAAAGTCATGCTTGACATTTAAATTGGGTGTTGAGTTTTATCAGCCTTTTTCTCCTTCTTCTCTTTATGAGCGCTGTTCCTGGAATAAACTTCCTTTGAAGATTTAGAGATTTACTTTGGGGATAAAATGGGACATGTCCTCAAGGGCTTTGATAATTTGGAGGAAAATCAATGAAAATTATTTGTACCAATAAAAAGTAGAACTGCTTTGCTACAACAGATTATGGTTGAATATTATTTTAGCTTAAAATATTATATCACTATTATAGCTATTATGCATATTTAGCTTGAAAATAAATTCATTTGAACTGAATAAGACTTTTTTAAAAAGTAGACACATGTAGGATTCCATTATTAAAATGCTAGTGGAACTGGTCCCAACTGGCTGCAAACTGATGCTTTCTTTTGTATCTAGAATATAATTTCTTCAAACCATATGCAGTACAAGACGGAAATAATAAATGCAACAATATAAAATGTTTCTTTTTCAATTAAAAAGGGGTTTTCTTTCTTCATTCATTCTCTTTGAGTTTCAGCCAAACTCTGTACTTGAAATGTGAAGTAATATAATTGCAGTTTGGCGTAGCGCTGAGTATTTGAATAAGCTTTCCAACTGTAATTTCACTGCAAACAAATACAGGTGAGAATGTTCTGGTAAATTGCACAAAGCATTATAAGTGGCCAACATTGTTTTGAATCAATCTCAAAATTAAGTACCACCAACTCCAGATTTCTTCAGTGCATTGAAGATGATCCATAGTTCAGTGGTTGCTGACATTAGTGTCAGAACTGGTAATAGTTCAGTCTTTCTAACTTGCAGTACCCATATATTTGCTCATAAGATCCTGTTGTAAATTAGCTCTTGACATTTTAGAAACAAGCATAGCCACCTACCCACCATCTGATCACAGCCTTTGTGCTATACTCAGTAATTAATACATTATTGAATTCAAATTGGATATTTGAGAGAAGGGGAAGGAAGGAAGGAAGGAAGGAAGGAAGGAAGGAAGGAAGGAAGGAAGGAAGGAAGGAAGGAAAGTCCACATAATAATAACAGATAACTAATACATAAACAGCATTCATTCATTCAGCCAATCTTACTCCCTATGGATCTGTTACTTTCTTAATTTGATCACTTGAGTTAATTCTATAAAGATAGAAGACATCTTAAGATATAATATTCATACAGTATATAAATAAAACAAGGATACTTTATTAACATTTTGACTTCTGTTAAAAATGTAGTCAGACTGCATTGTCATATATTAACCTTGCTAGTATCAGCATTAACTGTTAGAGAACTTCTCCTTTCAACAGCCCTATTCAACAGTCGTATGTAGACCTCCAGGTGCAGATGTTGATGCTGATGTTTGCCTAACAATCATTTGTTAGATGTCAAAGGGGTCTATTGTGGCTGTGTTGGTCCTATTACTCTATGTTTAGTTACTTCAGAAGTAAATTGTTGGATTAGGTCTGATTTAGGATTTAATTTGGATCAGAACAGCTCTTCTTATGATAATGTTTTATGTTAAAATCTGTATCTCCCAAGAGAATTCACTATGCCCCAGATCTGATTTTGAATCTGATTTGTTGGTTCAGATAACAATTTGATTTCAAGCAGTTCAGAACATCTAGTTGAACCTGAGCCAGATCAAAAGCAAGATTAAGGAATTGTAGATAGTACTCAGATATCCATCTAGTTGACTATTATTGCAAATACTCAAAACTGTTTTTAATGTGTGAATATTTATTAGATTTGTTTGCCACCCATCTTGTTTCAAGATGACAAATAATACTGAATTCTGATCATTTTAGAGGAAATCTTTCAATCTGGAAAGCTAGAGAAGTACTCTACACTCAGTCTGATTCAAAATTCATTCAGTCTAATGTACACTTCTAGAATTGGCTCTTGAAAAAGATCTGTTATTTATTTTTAATTAGCTTTTATCCCACCTTTATTATTTTAATAAATAATTCAAGGTTAGCAAACATACATAATATTCTTTCTTCCTCTCATTTTCTCCACAGCAGCAACCCTGTGAAGTGGGTTGGGCTGAGAAGAGAGTGACTGATTCAAGTCACCCAGCTGGCTTTCATGCCTAAAATGGGACTAAAACTCAGACTCCTCATTTTGGCCTTAACCACTATAGCAAACTGGTTCTCCAAAAAGATGACTATTATCTCATCAATTTTTTATTTAAAAATAAATAAAGAAAATAAATGAATAAAGAAAACCACACACTGATTTACAGCAGCCTAAAGTTTAAACACATCACAAGCACTGAAAAATTTTACTTGACTACTGGGTCAGTGGAAGCAAGTGACATAATGTTGTGTTAAAAACTCTGCCCCTTATACTTGTATTTATGGATGATTCAGGTAGAAAAAGGTTGCGCTTGCATTATTGTGACATACTTTTTGTCATTTTGGTCTCATTGTTATTAGGAACAGATGCTTATGGTTATACTTGTAGAATTATGTCACATTACAGGACGAGGCAGCATGGATTTGATTAATCCTTTTAATGGGAGATTGCTGGCAGCAGCCTACAAAACAAATCTATCCATAATATGAAAGTGAACATATGGCTATTATTTAAATGAGCACCAAAAAGAAAAGAAAAAGTCTACATTAGTGATCTAACTAATTTAGAGTCTGTTTTTGATGTTCAGAATGGGGACAGCAAAATAATACCTAGCTGCATTTTTTGAAAAATAATTATAATATATTCAGAATACATTACCCAATCATTTAATATTCATAGTTGGAAAATGAGAGTTTACAGAGCTTAGGCTTCACATAATTTCAGATGAAATCACTCCATGGGACATTAAAGTGACATTGATGGATACTTGGCCCCAAAATAGATGTCTTTAACTTGGTGACTGAATCAGAACTAGTCTGTGCAGGAAAGACTGACTCTGTTTTAAGTGCATTTGAATTTTATCTCTGCTACAGCCAGAGGCTAAAGTCACAATCATACATCACCAAGATTTCATAGCTTAAAATAAGGATTATCTTGCATACATCTAACATGCTTATTATAAACCTATGCTTTATTACCTGAACCAACCTCCACTCCCTTTATATTAGACTTTGTGAATTAGATGTAATTCAATTAATTAAAGAAATTGTTTATTTATTTTTCCAACGTTTACATGTTGCGTACTCTTTCCCTTAAAAACTATCCCATCAGTTTGAACATCTGAATCAATTAAAATATAGGAATTGGGTCAATTCAGTTCAAAATTCTGACTTTATTTGGAGGAAATCATTATTGATACATGAGCAGGACTATTTTTATTTTATGAAATCAGTCAACAAAACAAATAATTGCTCAGGCCTAGTGTGTATGACTTTGCAAAATAGTGGTACTGGCATTGCCAACTATTTGGTTTTATTTTTTTTTAGGTCTGGGATTTTTAAAATATATAAAACCCAGAGTAAGTGGGACAGTACTAGAAGTAGTAGATGTCTAACATCTGATTAGATACCCACCGGAAATAATGGATTTATATTTCCAAATTCCTAGCCAGCAAACTCAGTAAACATACTAGTTGGAGATTGTAAAAGTTACGGTCTCCACTTCTTATGGATACAGTGGATACTATGAATTATGATCATTTAAACAACATAAGAAATGCCTACACTGAGTTATATTATTCTGTTTAATTTAGCTCCTCAGGTTTCAGATGGAAATATTTTCGAACCTACTTGCTTTCTTTTGTGAATCCCTAAGCTACAACTCACTCCCCAATGACTCTAATACACTTTGGGCTTCTCAGGTAAAGACCAACCTGTTTTAAATATATCAACTTGACTTAGGAATTAAATAAATGAAACTGCTAAATTATACATTCTATACAATTATAATTATGTATTGTACATTTTTGTTGTAATTCATTTAACAAATGAAAAAATACCTGCTAAATTTGATAGATTTATGCACAAGCTTTATGCATAAATAAAGCATTGGAGTGACTGGGGAAAGCAGGAAATTCTTAGTTGAAACAATGAAGTAATACTATAACTATTGTCATTATAAGGTTGCTCAGGGCAAGATAATTATTATAATTTTATGTACCAATGTTTTTGCTTTTTATATTTGACTTGAAAATATTGAGTCAGAAGTTACTAAGGAAAAAATTGATAATTTTTTAAAAATAATAGAATTCTTCTAGAGCTTACATATGTTCAAACTGTTCATTTACCTCCTTTATCTCTCAGGAAATTGCAGGCATTATAAAAAATCTATTGAAACAGGAATGTTGGCTATGTTATTGAATGACACTTGAATCATTCAGTAGCATAGCCAACATTCCTGTTTCCATATATTTTTATGACGTCTATAACTTCTTAAAGAGATAAAGGAGGTGAATAAACAATCTAAACATTTGTAAAACCTGGAAGAGTTGTATTATTTAAAAACTGATTCAAGTGTCCACTTCTTTACTTGAGTATTGTTGGAGATTTAGGATGCCATTTTGAATAAAGCTTTCCTGATTTCTTTCAAGGGGGCCAATATGATTTTGAAAGTTATTACAGACTTTTCAAGCTATCGATTGACTTCCTTTTGAAATGTTGATGCCAACATTTTTATAAAAATCCTGGTGTCAATTCAATATTACTTTGGATTGTCCCTCTTCACAGTCTGATTGTATAAAAGGTCAACAAGCTCCAGGTAACCTTAGATCCTTGATTCATATTTTAGGCAAACAGTAAGAAAAAATGGAATTGGTAAAGGTGGACTCTAGATTGGGATACAGGAAATTTAAGCAAGCTTTGGATAAATATGGATTTGCTTCTTTTACTAACTGGATTAATAATCCTTTGACATGATTTATTACAGCTGGGATTATTTTGCTATCCATTTAATTGGCACAGGGAATTTTAATCTCCTGTTAAATTTCATATTGGAATTACTGGCTTGTCTTAACAGGTAACTACTGAAGATCATTCCAAAAATAAAAATTGCTGTCACAGAATGCTAATTATTATACTTTGATAAATGTTATATAGATATTATACATTGATAAATGTTATACAGATTGAAATATCCATGGGATTTGTAAAAACTGGGAGTTTTCTTGGAGTTTGAACTCTTTTAAATATCTTCCTTCAATTTTAAATGTAGATACATCAGATTGGTGGCTCATGGCAGAATCAGCTTATGAAGAAATATATAGTAAAATGTTATAAAACAATACTCTAAGATTGATATACACTTAGATTATTTTTAAAAAATTAAGGGTTTAGGAAACTTAATGGGAAAAATAAAATCCATTTTTAAAATAATCAAATGACAACTTTCATATTGTGAAGGAGTTTTGAACTTTCCCTGCTGTCATTTTACCAGTAAGCATATGTGATGACTTAGATCCTTAATGACATTCCAATGACCATTTAAAAAAAAATGTGGGGACATAACTAAAAAGTTCCTTTGATCTGAAATCAGGAACTTGTTTTATTTTTTTAATCAAAATTTCAGTTATATTTCCAGTATTAAAATCTGTAAAACATATCCAGAAACTTTGGGGTGGAGGTACAGATGTGTATTTTGATTCTTATTCTCATGCCAGATGTGTATTTTGGATAATCCCAATTTGAAAATTATATGTTGTTTTTTCCCCTTAGAGTTTATGGGCTAATATTTTAGATTAGGTTGTTGCTAATGTATAATTCATTTTCAGTATTATAAACATATTTGCATAGAACAAAAATTGTAGAATGAAAATATAACTAATAGATTAATGACATATTTATTTTTGAATATCCTGTGCCAGATGGAAATGGTAAAGCCAAATTTTTGGAGATTGTGATAACAATTGTATTCTTAAAGTCATGTGCTTTGCTCAGGCTTCCTTTATTATTAACTTCTGGTTGTAAGTTTCTCCTACGCTTTTGCAGATCTATACAAAAAGCTTTTAAGTTGTATGTAAAGCCAATATTCTCACCCATTGCATGGAACTGAACATAATTTATTTGCTAGGAATATTCTGAATTAGTCACCATTTGTTCCACTGGATGATTCAAGGTTCTTTTTTTCTCTCATGTTCCCAGTTTTGTCTACCACTCTGGGGGAAGGTGTTGGTCTGAATCTGTTTAGCTTTTTGTGATTTGTTGAGGTTAGCTGAGTACTGCCACTAAGCTTTTCTTTCTAAGCTGAAAAAAATCCAAATATTGTCAACCTTCTCACCAGAATATGGATCCAGGGGTCCTGATCATTTTATTAGCCTTTCTCTGTATCCTCTTAAATTTCACCATGCCAATCTTGAGGCAAAATGGTCAGTAGGAGATCACAATATACCAAGGGTTTTTTTGCATAATTGATTTTTATTTTCCACCATTACCTTGATGACATCAAGTTTGTCTTTTTTACCCCACCTGCGTATCAAGTCAATATTTTCTTAACCTTTTCCCAAATCCCACAAATTCCTTTTCTGATCAGTCACAGGTGGCTCAGACTCTATTAAATCCTTGGAAAATCCTAGTATCTTTCTCTTGTAAAAATAATCCATTTTTTCTGCTATCTTCCTTGCTTCTTATCCAGTTTAATCCTAAATAAAGATAGTGCTACTGTCAAATTTGTCAGTTTAAGGAAAATGAAAACAAATTATCAGGTTATTCCATTCATATAATTTTCAACACTTTCAAAAAATGTTTGAGCCAGAACAACTGTATTAATTCTTTTAAAGCTTGGTACACCCATTCTATCATGGATGTCCACAAGCAGGATAAGCTTGGCAAGCTACATCTCACAGGTCATTATTTGAATTATTTATTAGGCCAATAACGTAAAAATACATGGTTTGTATCATTGGCAAGAATGCTATACAGCTTCTACTGGACACAACTTGTTTATGTCAATAGATTTATTTTTGTAATACTCAACATTAATTTAACTTGAACAAATATCACGCTTACCACCTAGCAATTTCTTGGGTTAATCTGGAGCAATTCTTTAATTAAATAAGCAAAAATGGGCATAATTGGAATTTTCCAGTTCTCTTATTTAGAAGCAATGTGAGGGATATGCCATGTTTTTATTATAATATCACTGATTTCACCCTTGAGTCCCTTAAGAATTTTCAAATGAATACCATCTGGATCTGGTGATTTGTTTATTTTCAACTTCTCAGCAAGATCTAGATCTTTTTCTCACCATTAAATTCCCTGTCTGAAAATGTCAGCTCAAGAATAATTATCAGCCTTCCACTTTCTGCATTAAGTGCAAATGAAGAAAACATTCAGATTTTTGCTATTTCCATAGTTTTCTTTAATGTTTGTAGCCTTTCTTTAACACTCAGCAATCCAGTTGTTTGCCATTTCCGTGACTTTAAAGTAGTTTTTTTGAAATTTTATTTTCCAATATTATTGATCTTAATCAATATTATTGATCTTAATATTTACCATGCTTTACTGAAAACCCTCTTTAAATCAAATATGATCAGATAGTAGAAATGTAGATATGTAATCTTATTTATTCATGCTGTATTGAATATGTGATTGGGAATGGTGGAAGTTAAGTACTGCATGGGGAAATATAGGAACTATTTTTAATCATTTTTTTTTTTAATATTTGCTGTTATCTATAAAAATTGTGACCTTTATCCTCCTTCTTTGGACAGAATGGCCAATTCTGAAAAAGCTTGTTCTCTAAGAAGTTTCTTTATTTTGCTAATTAATTCTGTTAATAGAGATACTATTGACAGAATTAATTTAGTCGCATCTCTCTTGACTAGCAGCATATATTCTAATCAAGCTGCTACTGTACAGTAGTGCTTTTGAGTAATAACCATAATTATAAGTTGCTCAGCAGTGATTGTGCAATTATTTGTTGATAGACAGCCAACTTCTGACAATGGTTCATAGCAAATGAATTCATGAACTTTCTCCTATTCAACAAAATGATCTCCTACCACAGAATTCAGTTGTTCTTGTCGGCCAAAATTCTTCAGTTTTTGCCATTATGCAATATATATAAAAGGAAAAATTAAATATGCAACATTCTGAAAGGACAATATAATGTTATGGAAAAACTATTTTACAGTTAAAGAAAAGTATGCAATTCTGTGTTGTTTCCTTTGTATGACCATAACAGTACTTGAATTCATGGTCTTAATAATAATACATAACCAGGTCCAGTGGCCCACTATTATTTCTTTATCAATATATGTATTATCAGAGTGCAGACCTTTTGGTTATATACACAGAAGTACAGCCAGAAAATTCAAGTGATCTCATTGCGTATTTAATATAGTACCATGCTGAATAACTTACAAGTTGCTCACATTTATTTCTAATATAATGGATTTCTAATATAGTGGATAAAATAGACTCTCTCTGTTTAACTAATAGACCAAGCCTGCAATCCTTTGCCAAAATAGAGAAAGCATTACCAGAGAATCATTTCATTTCATTTTCTTCTTTTCAGTCCTGTTTGTGAATAAATGGCAGAAAGCTTCTTCAAACTTTCTTGTAAAGCACTGGCAACAGATTCTGAAACAACTACTTCTGTAATAGGCTTAGGAAATCATTTAGCTCTTCCAGAAATTTCCTCTTAAGTTTAAGAAAGACTATAAGTCCAGTCCCACTGGCCAATGGACACAAAACGTATGCATAAAGGACACAGCGGATGAGCAAAATTTTGGGGTGGCTCCATCCATTATCATCCACTCAAAAAGTGGCAAAATTTGTATAAAACAGAATGGAAAAGAACGGAAAAGAACGGACGTGGGTAGTATGTAGCGGGGATGTTAAACAGATGTTCATAGAAAGCCTAGCGGATGGAAGCAGATGACACCTCCGAAGGGTTCTGGAGAATAATTGCGAAGTGGACGCATAGCGGATGAAGTGGATGCATCACATACACCTAAAGGAAAGAAAGGGCATGCTGCGCGGATGTATATCAGATACAAACCGTTCACATGCGCACCCTTTCTATTTCCGTGCTACTAATGCTGTGTAGACATTCCATGTACCTTTGGTTTCCTCCCTCTTTCCGTTTTCTGCTGCAGTGGATGTGAGTTGCGAGGATGCCCAGAGGATGCAGAGAGGATACAGCGGACATTTAACAGATGATAAACGGATATAGGACGTTTGTTGCTCGTATGTCGCAGATTTACATCCTACACAGTGGAAAGTTCATCCGTTCACAAAGTTTTGTGAAGCTTCAAAACTTCTTGCGCAGATGAAATCGCAGTGGACAGATGCTCGACGGATAGAGTGTATTAGACATGTGTGCAATGAGTACACAACGGATGCATAGCATTTTCCAATGGGATGGCAAGCTTTTTTTAACATTTTACATCCTCTTTGCATCTGTTAAATGTCTGCTGTATCCTCTCTGCATCCTCTGGGCATCCTCGCAACTCACATCCGCTGCAGCTGAAAACGGAAAGAGGGTGGAAAGAAAAGGTACATGGAACATCTATACATCGTTAGTAGCACGGAAATAGTGAACGGTTTGCATCCCATATACATCCATGCGACATCCCTTTCTTTCCTTTAGGCGTACGTGATGCATCCGCTTCACCGCTATACATCCGCTTTGCAATTATCCCCCGTAACCCCTTCGGAGGTGTCATCCCTTCCATCCGCTTTCATCTGCTAGGCTTCTCGATGAACATCCGTTAATATCCCCGGATATTAAACATCTGTTTAATATATACATACTACCCACATCCGTTCTTTTCCGTTCTTTTCCATTCTGTTTTGCAAATTTCACCACTTTTTGGAGTGGATGACAACGGATGGAGCCACCCGCAAAATTTTGTGCTCATCCGCTGTGTCCTTTATGCATATGTTTTGCATCTGTCGGCCAGTGGAACCGGGCCCTAAGACAGAGAGAAGAGAGACATCTGTCTCAGCTCAATTTTATTTACAAGAATATCCATATCCTTAAAAAAAAAAAAAAAGGTGGATATATCCTATCTATAGCTGCTGTTGTTGGCCCCTTGTTTAACATTTTTCTGTTTAAGGATTTCAATCCCCAAACATACTGATAACTGCTTCTTGAAGCAGTTTCCAAATTTTCCCCAAAATACGACCTACTCTGAAAGTTAGTCCAAACTTGATTTTTACATATGCACCCAATATAAGCCCAATCCCCCAAAGAAGCCCTAATTAAGTCTCTACCCACTCCAGGCTGCACGGGTAAAAATTAAGCTAGGGTGGAGATGAGAGGAGGAACCGCCCTACTTACCTTCGGACAATTGCATCCAGGCCTCGCATTGTCTGACACCTGTCTTGCCAGCCCATTTCTTTCCTGAAGGCCTCTGTAGCTCTGTTACCAGTTGCAGAATACTTCAGAAAGCCTTGCTGGCCTTGCCAGCTGAAGAAGGCCTCTGAAGTGAAGACCTTTCCTGAAGGCCTCTGACAGTGAAAAGGAGGCCGGGAGCAATGTGTGCAAGTGAGGTGAGTCAGTGGATGACATCCCCCCCAAAATAAGACCTGGTGTCTTTTTTTGGTGGCAAAAAAAATTAAGACAGGGTCTTATTTTGGGGAAAACATGGAATTAAATCACTTGAACCTCAAGATTTATTTATTTGTGGGAATAAGTGAAGTGGAAGAAACACTAAACATAGAAATGCAAGGAAAAGGGAGATCAGAGATTTATATCTTCATTCCTGCATCAGAATTAAAGTGGCCAACCAATAGGCCTGTACTGCTGGCTCTAAGAGAAGATTTATCTGAATGAATGAGCAGCTGAAGTTATTCTTTACATGTGAGCAAGTATTTTCGTTACTTTGATTTTTCATTTCATTGTGCGTGTGCCTGTTCTGCCACAAGGCTTTCTTTCATGCAGCAGAGAAAGAAAGAATGCTGTGCTTCTCTAAGTACTGAAGTGGAATCAACCTGACTAGCAGACTTATCTCAAAGAAACCATCTTCTGTGAATATGATGCATGTGTGGAAATTTTTATGGGCAATCCAGCAAAATATCATGATCATTTGATTCTGTTGGGTGAAAATGGGTCCACTCTGCTTTTCAGCTTTGCTTCACTCAAAACTGACTAAATTTAAAACACTTCTGAAACTCCAAGCTGTCCTAATTTTTAGTTGCAGTAGTTTTATTCTATTTTATTTGCAGTATTTGCAGGAAATACGACTTCAGCAACAGAGTTGTCAGTGCCTGGAATACTCTACCTGACTGTGGTTTATTCCCCAAACCCCAAAAACTTTAACCTTAGACTGTCTACCATTGACCTCACCCCATTCCTAAGAGGTCTGTAAGAAGCGTGCATAAGCTCACTAACATGCCTACCATCCCTGTCTTAATGTTTTCTTTATTCATATCCATTTCATTTATTACTAATCATGTTTATACTTATATCTGTTATCTAATACATGCTTGACTAAATAAATAAATTGTTCTGTCCGAAAAGAAGCGCGTGCGACCGGGTTCCAAACAACAAGTCTTTATTTCAAACCGCTAGCAAAAGATACAGAACATAGCTCAAGCCACGGCAGCCCTTAATATAGCGGCTTGCCTGCCGGCTTGTGGCCAATGACACTTGTTTAATTCACCGCCGCTTGACGGCTTCCTGGATTGGTTCCTAGCGAACCAATCCATAAGTGGCCTTTTCAGCCAATCAGAATGAGGGACTTGGAACCTACCAAGTTCCATACAGAACACCC
>BHFT01009963.1:0-19003 GCA_004320025.1 Laticauda laticaudata
CGTTATATCCGCGGGGCTGACGCAATGCATCCTCCCCGCATGCGCAATTAACACAAGGCATCCGCTAGGCTTCCGCTCTGCATCTGCTAGGCTTCCGCTCTGCATCCGCTTCATCCGTTGTGCATCCGCTCTGCATCCGCTGTATCCGTTCCACATCCACTTTGCTGAGGTCCCCATGAAGCCTAGCGGATGTGCCATCCGCTCCCATCCGCTTCCATCCGCTGGGCTTCCGTTCCGCATCCTCTTTCCATCCGCCCTGCGTCCTCCCCGCGTCCGTGTTATCCGCTCCGGTTATGCAAATTTTTGCCCCTCCTGAGAGCGGATAACAACGGATGGAACATTTTTCTCATCCATTGTGTCCATTTTGCTTCCATTGGGCAGTGTGACAGGGCCTTTAAGAATTATTAGAAAAATGATTGAAAATAAAATAGTAGATATGATACTGCCACCCATTGAATTTCTACTGAACTCCCACTTTTAGAACACTGTATGCAGTTCTGTTGCTTTTTTCTCTCGAAAGCATTATGAAAAGGCAAAAAAAAAATGTAGAAAATTGGAAGTTAATTTACAGAACTTAGTTGTGAACAAACACTATGAGATTTAGGTCATTCTTACTTTTAACCTGAAAAAAATAGGATATGATACTTATGTACAAATTTATGGAGAGCATGAATAGTGAATTTGGCATGGTTTCCCAGAAAACCTTAATTCAGGATCATTCAATAAAGGTGATCATTCTTCTATGAATAGAATAATCCAGAACCAGGCACATAATTTATGAACTTTGTTGCCAAAGATGCTAAAATAACCACTAGTTTAAGAAATGTACTGAACTGACTTTTTCTCAATTATTTTATATGGTGTTTATATATTACCTTCAATATGAATGTGCTTTTCCCTGGTTGCTGGGAAGCAAGAGTTATGCTATTGTACTGATGTCTTGCTTGGACTTGTTTCACCACAAAATTTTGGATTAGATTAGGCCTTTAGTTTAATCTGGCAGTGCCCTTCTTAGGCCACCAGTGACCAATTTACACAGGTGTCCTCAGTGTGACATGGGGTGGATGGGGATTGTGATGTCATCATGCAAATACTGCAACTTAGATGTTTTTATATATGTAAGTCATATGTAAGTATTTATATCATGATATCATCACATAACATCTTATTGAATTAATGTCATTGTGGTTTGTTATGGATGACATTGCCAGTCTGGTGCACTGAACTGATTTCTCTACCTGATTTATAGCTGTACAAGGAATTCCAAAGACTGGTCATAACCACCATACTACTGCATGGTGCCACTAAAACTTTAAAGGACTGCTAAATGAATCTTTATAAGTTGAGGATTACCTGTATGTTTTTTATTTCTGCCTTTAACCAGTCATTCCCATTCCATTTCTCCTTTTTTTGCTGTTTAGCTAACAGTTGATTGGAAGCACACTGAACATATTTAGTGATTATTGGGCTCTTTCTTGGCATCCATTTGCTGTTTGTGTGATTTATATTTCACCTTTCTTTATAAATTTAAAGCATGCATGATGTTCCACCCTCCTGTTTTCCCCACAGCAGAAAACCCTGTGAAGTGGGTTGGACAGTGATTGGCCCAAACTCACCAAACCAGCTTGTCTTCTTTGAAGGGAAGGTTATTTTGGAGATCTCTATTAAAGGGTTTCCTGCTTGATCAGTGGGTTGGACTAGAAGACCTCCAAGGTCCCTTCCAACTCTGTTACTCTGTAATTATATAAAGATTTTTCAGTCCTGAGGCATCTTCCTTCAACTTTCTTTCCCCTCAGAATCTTTTCATAGTCCTTTCATGTATAGGAGTATTGTCAGTATGCTCAATTATTTATGAAAATATTTTAATGCTCTTATTAACTTAAACAACACACAAAATACTCCATTTCTCCTCTCCTCATAAACTCCCATTAATAAATAACTGACATTAACAGATAAAACAAAAAAGAACAGTAAAAGAAAAATATGTTTACACAATCTGATATACAATACCTTCAAATCGTTCTTAGCTTCCGGAAATTTTAGGGAGAAGACCTTGTAATATAGTTGGCAAGATTTTTAGAAGGGACTTGCCACTGCCTGCTTTCTGGGGCTAAGAGAGGGTGAGTAGTCTCAAGTCACCCAGCTGGCTTTCTGCCTGAGGCATGATTAGAACTCAGTCTCCCGTTTCCATGCCTTAAACCTTTTTGGTACCAGGGACCAGTTTCACACAGAAACAATTTTTCAAGGACCGGCAAAATGAATTCTTCCCCAATAGTAAAGGGCTTCTTTACTATTTCTTTACTAAAAACATATTTATATATATATATATAAAAACATAATATTTATATTATATATTATATACTGATTATTCGTTCTTTGTGGCCGGTTACAAATAAGATCCATGGACGAGTACCGGTCCGGGACTGGTGTTGGGGACTCCCTGCCTAAAACCACTAGTGCCAAATGCTGGTTGTAAAAAACTACATCAGGTCGCCAATGGGCTTTTGGACCTCACACGCAACTCATTATTTTAAACCGCAAGACCAAATATGAATTTTTCGACTGATGTGGCCTTGCGCAACGTTGGTGAGAGGAGAGAGGGGAGGGGGAAGAGGGAGAAAAGAGAGAAGCACTGATTCTAACCTCGGAGCCGGTGATGTGCTCGGCTCTCTTGTCAATTTACTCGTCTGTCTCTGTCTTCTGTCTGTCTCTGCTCTCGTCTGTCTCTCGTCTCTGTCTCTGTCTCTCTCTCTCTGCTCTCTCTCTCTTGGGCTCTGCTCTCTCTCTCTCTCACACACAACACACACACTACCACCACACACACCACACACACACACAGATCCACAAGGCCAGTCACAGTCTACCTGCCTTTTGACTCCATTTTCAGAGCCAGGGACGGAAGAAATTATAACGCTGAGGAGCATGTGATTCTTCTCTTGCTCTCTCCCCCACACTCCACAGAAATGAGTCTTTGCCAGTGCAGCGTCTTGGAACAGGATGCCTTGCAGGGTCTCAAAGACTCATTTCTGGCAGAGTTTAGGGGAGAGAAAGACTTTTGCTGCTTTTCATGCATGCAGCCAAAAGCAGAAGAAAAAAAAGCAGAAGAAGCAACCTGGTGGCCAGGCAAGTTTCCCCCTCTGCCCTTTCCCCCCTCCCCTCACTACCTCATGTTGTTCCTAATGCAATGCTCTGGGGGTGTGACATTTCTCTGCAGACCACCAAAATTTTCTCACAGACCACCAGTGGGCCACAGACCACCAGTTGGCAACCATTGCTCTACATCACATACTGTATACACTAAATATTAAACATAGCATGAAAACATCTAATTTAAAAGTAGAAAGTAAGAGTCTATTGTTGACAAATAGGGCATCTATTCCAAGCATATCATTTTTGAATGATAGAATAGATTGTTTTAAAAAAAGATTAATTATACATCTTCTGATCCTAGTCATTAACTCTCCCCTTTACCCATTAGAGTATGATGTATGTATGTATGTAGATAGGTAGGTAGGTAGGAAGGTATGTAGGTAGGTAGGAAGGAAGGAAGGTAGGTAGGCAAGTAAGTAGCAGAGGTGGTATTCAGCAGGTTCTGACTTGTTGTGGAGAACCGGTCGTGGAAATTTTGAATAGTTCGGAGAACCGGCAAATACCCCCTCTGACTGGCTTCGCCCTCATCTATTCTCTGCCTCCCGAATCCCAGCTGATTGGCTGGGTCTTCTTTTGTTGCCCTGCACAGGAGAATGGAGCTGGAAAGCAGGTTAGTGGGATGGGGAGAGAATGGGGATTTTGCAGTATCCTTCCCCTGGAGTGGGGAAGGAATGGAGATTTCACAATATCCTTCCCCTGCCATGCCCACCAAGCCATGCCCACCAAGCCAAGCTATGCCCACCAAGCCATGCCTACAGAACTGGTAGTAATTTTTTTTTAACTGGGACTAGGCAGGTAGATAGCTGTATACATACATGTATACATATTGACAACCATAATTGACCCCAAAATTTCTGTTGCTAAGTGAAACATTTGCTGAGAGAGTTTGCCCCATTTTACAAACTTCATTGCCACAGTTGTTAAGTCAATCTCTGTAATTGTTAAATTAGTCAAACTGTTGTTAAGTCAATCTGACTCCTCCATTGACTTTGTTTGTCAGAAGTTCGCAAAAGGGCATTATATGACCCCAGGACACTGCAACCATCATAAATATGAGTCAATTGCCAAAAGTCTGGATTTTGAACACATGACCATGGGATTGCTACAATGGTCATAAAGTGTGAAAACTGATCATAAGTCACGTTTTTTTCCAGTGCTGTTGTTTTAACTTTGAATGAACTGTTGCAAGTCGAGGACTATATGCACTCTCTTACTCTCCATGTCTGGTCCTAGTGATGCACATTGGACCTCACTTCTCATCCAAATTGTGGAGAAAATTACAGGCAGACCTAGAATTCAGTAATATGCAGTTTGTTATTCACCAAAGCTTCACTATCTTCTAAGAAAAGGTCAAGAGGCTGGAAGTGGGGTTCAAATTAGATTTCCAGTCTTCCTTTCCTTGAGAATGGCCTTCTTCTTCATCATCTCCTTTTTATGACCCCATAATTCCTTGCAGGGTGGAGTCTGGGAAACTGAATGGAGCAGAGTGTTTACTGGCTGGATGCCCTTCCTGTTGCCAATAGGAAGTTTTATTCAGCCCAAAGAGAAATATCTGCCACTACCTAGGATCGAACTCACCACTTCCTGATTGTGAGGCAAGAGCTCCATCCCGGGCCACCACAGCAATCTGAGGATGGCCTGCTTCCTATCATTAATTCTTCCTGCTTATCACTCTTTCATTATTTCCCCCTTCTCACAGTACTCTTCATACCTCAACCCAATTCATGGAGAAATCTATTTCTCATCTTTTCCAGTCTTTCCATTTTCATCAGCACCTTAAACATACCCCATATCCATTTGTAGCTATTTCCACCTCCCTTCTCATCTCCAACCCCAACATTTCTTCTCTAGATGTTATTCTCACCAATGACTGAGCACTTCCTGGAACCCAGAGAGACTTTCTCCATTACCTCCCTCCATTTCTTCCTTAGTACTTGGTTCACATATCTGAAAGACAGCCGACATTCTTTTTTCTTTGCAGATCAATTCAGGAAAGCTATTGGATTTCTAATTCATCATATGTTGTAAATAATGGATTAAATGAAAGTGAACAAATGGAATCTTAATCTAAATAAGGCCAAACTGCTTTCCATCAGCAAAAAGTCAAACCAAGAATTTGAGATTCAGAATGTTTTATAGTAAGGCCCAATCCTGCATATCATCAGTGCATTCTTAAAATTCATAATTCTGAAGTGTGGTGGCCTGAAAGTATTTGATTACTTACAACGTTAACTTTAACAAGGACTGAAAATCTCATCTTTTTCTTTCTATTTCAAACCTGGAAAGGAAATCTTTTTGCTTCAAATGATTATTTACAACATCATAGTCACTCTCTTTTTATTAACACTCTTGTGACTCATCAACAGTCAGGCAAAGCACAATAAATTAAATACTTCAACATATTTGACTGCACTGATTATAAAAGAATGTTAAGCATAACTTGTCCCTATGGAAACTAAAACTTCTTTTTACAAATTGCAGCATCTTAGCAAGTGATCTATTATAAAGAATTTTTTTAAAACTTTTATCTATTTTATTGAGTAACTTAGTTCAATTTCCTGTTGGAGAAATAAATAGAAACCAGCTGGATGTGTGCCATCTGTACATTTCACGCTGGCAGAAAAGGGCCAAGAAAAGAAAGGGTGTTTAAGAAAAATAAAATTATAGTAATTAAGACTTCTTTTACTCTGGAAAACAAGAGTAAGACAATGTGACAAAAATGGTTGTAGTCATACATTGATGCCAGCTCTGGGCAAGCTATTAAATGAAAGCAGGAGAGAGAAACTGATTTGGGTTTCTCTCTAGAAGAAATTATTTAACACCTTTGCTTCTGATTTCTGTTGTGGCACTGCTTTTTCAGTGAAGGAGCATGTAAAATAGAGCCAATTCTTGAATAACTTTAGACCTTTAAAAAATGTATATATTTGTATATTTGATGCCAGTAATATTATCTATTGCCCAATTCTTGGCCAGTGACAACAAATCGAAAGGATTGGTCTCTTATCTCTAAAGAACTGCAATGCCATTTGGTTTGCATGACACCTTGCTGGTTTGTTATTGTAAATGCTATTTTCTACCACATAAAAAAAATGAAGCAGATATACTCTTTTCAATGATTATCAGTACAAAACAGTGGTGGGATTCATTGTGTTTTTACTACCAGTTCTGTGGGTGTGGTTTGGTGGGCATGGCAGGGAAAGGATGCTGTAAAATCTCCAGTCAGTCCAATTTCCACTATCGGTTCTCCAGAACTGGTCAGAACCTGCTGAATACCACCTGTGATACAAAGGTGGTCAGTCTAAAGAGTCAACATGAGCATGCTATCTGAGGTCAATTTCTGCATTCTTGAGCTTATTTTTTTCCTGTGTCAAAAGAAAAATACATGTGAATAACTCGCACTAACACATCATGCATTTAAATTATCTCATTTGCCTTTACGGCTTATAGACACTGTGAATGTGATTTAGATTTAGGCTTTATCATGAAGGTAGAGGATTAAATGCCCTTCTTGCATTCTACCACAATCAATATTGCATTTATTGTGGATAAAAAAGAGTTTAAACTATATACATAAGTTACAAAATGAACAATCACAGTGCTTCTTTTTTATATCCCACAGAGAAGGTAACCCTATGTCTCCATTTGAACACTTAATGGGTTCCAAAAATCCCACTGATCTTTATATATGTTAACAGGGATCTCAATAGTCTCTCAACTTTAATTGACAGCCCTTGAGATCCACAGAAATAGAAAACATCTTCACAAAACAACTCAGAGAAGGAGACAAATTTCCTCAACATCCTTCTCCCACAATTAGGTTTGAATATAGTCAGTCAACATCTAACATTGACGAGTTAAGAAAACTAGAAGCAGACAGAAAACAAGGAGTTGTTATTCTGCAAAGGGAACATTTCACACTCCCACATTTTCTGGTGTTTCTCATTTGTTCTATTTCTAACAATGAATGAAATGAGGGATGTGCAAGCCCTCATTTTGGAAAAAGATCTGAAAACCATGGTGACACACCTCAGGAAAGATTCTGTATTATCTATAATCTGTGCCATCCAGGAACACAAGACCTGGAGAACAACATTCAGATATCTAACTATTTCAGCATGCTCAACTTTAGGTCCATCGATCTACTACTTGTAATTAATTAAACACTTAGAAAAGATCAGAACATTGATCTTTGAATAAATTATCATTTTTACCCCAGAACAATAGGAACCAAAAATTCAGAGGCCCTTCTTAGGCCCTTACAATTGAAAGTTAAAGAGTGGCTGAAACATCAGCGGACTGCAGGAAAGGATCTTCTCTCTCAGTCAGCATGAGAAGTTGTTTAGACCAATATTTTGAAGTGAAACAGGAAGTGGATTCATATGCAGTCTCACTTCACCCCTTTGTTTGGAAAAAAATGGGCATGTAAGATGGTACAGGAGACAGGTTATGACTTTCAAGCAAGTGATTTGAGATTTTTTTTACTACTGGTTATGTGGCTTGGTGGGTGTAGCTTGTTGAGCATGGCAGGGGAAGGATACTGTAAAATCTTCATTCTCTCCTCACTCCTGGGGGAAAGTTACTGCAAAATTGCCATTCCCTCCCCACCCCACTTACCTGCTTTCCAGTTCCGTTCTCCTATATAGGGCAACAAAAGAAGACCCAGCTGATCAGCTGGGGCTCGGAAGGCAGAGAATAGATGAGGGCGGAGCCAGTCAGAGGTGATATTTGCCGGTTCTCTGAATTACTCAAAATTTCCACTACTGATTCTCCAGAATGGGTCAGAACTTGCTGAATACCATCTCTGATAGGCCTTCATCCACCGGTTTCAGAAATGCAGAGTAGTAGCCACTGAACCAGTGAAAACAGTTGATAGTTTGATTCTCCAGCAATTGTTAGCTTCACACTTTTTGAGTGCCATAGGATGCTCTGGCACCAAAACAGGTAGAAATAAGCAAGGTAGGAAAGGGAAGTTGACAGCAAGCCAATATTAAGGGAGAAGCTGTCATGATTATTCCCATCCCTTTGATACCATTCCTGTTTGCGGTTCACATCAAAACTTTCCAGAAACTCTCAGCAATTCTTCTTTTCCTATTTTAAATCTGGGATTGACAACTTTAGCTCTGCAATTGCTTTCAGGTTCAAAGGTCATTTGCAAGGCTTTCTGATTTCATCACCAGATGTGAAAATAAATATTGAATTGAAAGTATTTATTGGATCAGCAGTGATTTTCAAATGCCTGTCAAACCGTTGTATTGGTAGGAGTAGCCCATCTTGAATTTTTTGCTTCTCGGAAAAGAAGGAACAGGAGGATAAGCCATGGTGGCACAGTGGTTAGAATTCAGTACTACAGGCTACTTCTGCTGACTGCGGGCTGCATGCAATTTGACAGTTCGAATCTCACTAGGCTCAAGGTTGGCTGAACCTTCCATTCTTCTGAGATCAGTAAAATGAGGAAACAGATTGTTGGGGGCAATAGGCTGACTCTATAAACTGCTTAAAGAGGGCTGTAAAGCATTGTGAAGTGCTATTGCTATAATGAATTAAATGCTATTGCTATAATGAATTAAATAGAACAAAATGGTTAGAAAGGGGGAAGCATTCTAACATGGAAGACCAGACAATCTTCATTATGGAACTCAGAGTTCTTTTCTCATTACATGCTGTTTGACTGCGCTATGTTGCATGAACACAGCAAATGTATTTTCTTTACTTAGAGTTTAGTATGGTGCATAAACCCAGCCAAAGACTTCTGCAGGTAGCTCTCATGCATTATTTGGAAATATATTTTGATTTGAAGGTGTCTGAAAATATTTTTTCCCACTATAGCAAATGCTGCAAATGCTTCTTCTACTGCAGACTGGCTTAACTTCAAATGTGAAAAGCCTTGTTTTAGATCAATTTCCCCTCCTTTCTGGGTATGCATTGTGTTCATTCTGTCTCCACAAGGCTAACATCAGCCCTTGTGGAGGAGGAGTGGGGGAAGGCTTCTATTTGCATATTGTCACCTCTCTGCTTCTGCGCTTGGTGCCATGACTTTGTTTCCATGGTAATTAAATGTGCGTGGAGCAACAATTCTTCCTGAATTCTGTAGACAACATTCTAAGAAAGTTTACTTCTTATAAAGCCTTGGGAAACATAATGTAACGGAAAAGGTGAGATTTTGATGCGAAATGAAATTAATTTTAACATAATCTGGAGGGTATATACCTGCCTACTGGGATGTTGTCTTTCACAACAAATAATGTGCCTGCTTTGTTTTATTCAGTATCTATTTGAAATGCAAATGAGCAGAAAATCTTTTCCCCAGGCGATGGGCCAGGCTAATTCATTTTGCTTTGGCTTAACTGAATTTCTCCCATTAGTTAAACCACCTGTTTATGCAGTTCTTTCTTCTTTTCTGTGCTGCTCAGTTGGAGGTACTGATGTCCAAATTAGATAACCAAACAAGTCAGAACTTATAAAAGATGCCTGGTACGGTTCTTCCTGTTTAAGAGCTTTGGCTGGTCCTGGCTGACATTTTTGGCTTGGGTTCAGGACCATGGCTAGCGATCATGCCATTGGAATTGGTGGGGGGGGGGAGACTAGTTCAAAGTAAATTAACAATTGATCTTACAGTCTGGCTACATGAATGCAAAATAACAGAAGAGACCTCAGAGATCTTCTAATCCAACTGTCTTCCCAAGCAGGGATACCCTATACCTGTGGTGGTGAGCCTATGGCACATATATCACATGTGGCATGCAGAGCCCTCTCTATGGGCACACGCACACCATTGCCTCAGTTCAGGTCCACCATACTTGCATATGCACCTCCCACTGGCCAGCTGGTCTCTGCTGTGCATGTGCAGGGGGTGGGGGGCATGTGCAGGCACCACATGCACGGAGCATTTGGGGTATGTATGCGCACGTGCATACATTTGTGTGCGCACACACGCTTTGGGCATTTGGTGCCAAAAGGTTCACCATCACTGCCCTATACCATTCTGGATAAATGGCCGTCCAATCCCCTTTTTTAGAACCTCCACTGAACACCCACAACTTCAGGTGGCAAGCTGTTCCACTGATTAATTTTCCTCAGTGATTGGAAATCTCTTCTTACTTCTAGGTTGGATCTCTCTTTGATAAGTTTCCATCCATTACTTCTTCTCTTGTCCTCAGGTGCTTTGGAGAATATGTTGACCTCTCTTCTCTGTGACAACTCTTCAAATATTGGAAGACTGCTATCATGTCACCTCTAGTCCTTCTTTTTATTAGAATAGACATACCCAGTTCTTGCTACCATTCATTGTACACTTTTGTCTCTGGTCCTCTAATCATCTTTGTTGCTCTTGAGTCTCAACATATTTTTGTATCATGGTGACCAAAATTGGATGCAGTATTCCAAGTATGATCTTACCAGTGCAGTATAAAGCAGTACTAACACTTCACGTAATCTTGATAATATCTCTCTGTTGATGAAGCCTAGGATTGCATTGGCTTTTTTGGCAGCTGCAGCACTCTGCTGATGCCTACTTAAGTGGTTGTTTACTGGGACACCTAGATCTGTCTCACAGTTACTACTGTTGAGCCAAATATCATCTACTGTATTATGAACTATGAAATGAGGCATTTTACACCTGTTGGGCTATCTGAAATTGGAAAACAGTTACTGATATAATTTGATCTCCTGATTCTTTGTCTAGCACCACTAGTTTCTTAGTGTAATGTTGATAAAAATGAATGACTGTCATAAAATGAACTGTAAAAACTTAAAAAGGTAAAATAGTGATAGAAAATGATTGCCTTTTGTCTTTCATTGGTCTTTTATTTTATTACATGTATAGGATTCATGTTTAAGAATAGTCATCCAAGTAGATAATTAGTTGGTTCCTATTCTTTTTCTTTAGTCACGTTAACTTTCCATCAGCTATTATTTTAATAACCCCATCCTGCTGGATGTGAAAATGGTTTGTCTTTGGGGACATTTTTTTAAACTTCTCAAGTTATCCTAGAATCCTGGCAGTCTTTTCAAATCTCCCATCCAAATAATACCAAGCCTTCTAGACCTGGTTAATTTCTGAGCTCAGACAAGATAACCCTAGCAAGTATATAGCGAATGTGTATGTATGTACATATGGTATCTATATCTACTGTATATCTATACCTATCTATGGTATATATCTATATCTAGAGTATATATCTATAGTGTATATCTATAGTATATATCTATAGATATAGATATAAATTAGGGGTATCAAACTCACAGTGTCATATTGTTATCAAGTGATGTGTCATGACTTTTCCTCCTTCTCTAAAATGGGGTGGGCGTGGCCAGTGTATGACACATCCACCCCACAGGCCTTGAGTTTGAGACCCCTGATGTGTGTGTGTGTGTGTGTACACACAGATAGAGTATATACAGAGGTGTATAAACTTGTCTAAGAATTTTGCACACTTACATAAGCAGCATTTGGCTGAACTTGACTTGATAATATCTTGACCCTTTTCATGATGAGCACCACTGCAATTGCAGATCAAGATACCCAACAATATTGGTTCAACCAAAAGCTATTATGTTCTTTGCAAACAAATATGTCAAATTGTTAGATAAAATAGTATGAAAAAAAAGCTGATACTATTACATTTCTGCTAATTGGGATGGGGGACTTAGTTTTCTCCTCCAAGGCCAGGTGTCTTTCTATTTGCATTCAGGGTAGAAAAATGGAAAATGTCCATAGGCTCTGGGATGTTCTCTAAAGGATCACAGGAATCCAGGTTTAATTTTGTAATTTCTTCCAGCCATTGTACTGTTACATCCATCACAGTTGAGATTTTGCTAAAAGCACTGTTGAAAGCATGGGAATTTGCAGATTTTTTCCCCCAGGAAGTGGGCAAGATGTAATCAAGTTATGGTAGTCTTTTGTACAGGTAGCATTCTTTACTACCACACACTATAACACACAAGAAAAAGAACAACAAAACACTAAAATAATCATAACACAAATACAGCCATCTTTTAAAATCCATTTAAAAGTGCTTTAAAATACAACAGAATGAAAAAGGAAACTAAATAGAATTTTTATTATAAGAATTAACAGTTACAGTTCCATATATATTTCTCTAATGTAAATATTATTCAGGTGTATTTATATTTATTTTTAATATAGAACTAAAATTGCTGTGGGGAGAATGTTAACATGTGCTAATGGCAGTGCACTTCCAAATTTGAAAATAGAACCATCTTGCTGTTTTGTAAAAAGGGGCTTGAAATTGAATGCTCCATTGGTCCTGTTGGACTTCCAGATCTTTGATACGCTGTTGCAAATGCACTGAGTGTATTCAAAATTCATCATTAGGAATGCTTGAAACCATCATGAGGAATTAGCTGATGTGCTGGCCATTTCTAAGAATTTTGCCAATATTTTAAAATCCATTACCTGAGTACAATTGGAAAACCAGAATCTTTGGGAGGATCTAACATTTCCACCCCATAATCTGGGTGCCGTCCAGTTATATTAATTTATACATGCATCCTTCTTAAGTAATGGCTGCACTTTTGGAGAACTGTAATGCAGCACATTCTTCATTTCATTTTTTCCCCAAGTCAATTAATGCAATTCTTTTAAAACAAATCAGTTTGAATTTGTCACAGCTTGAATTTGTCACTGCAAACCATGAGTTACTTTTGAATCTGCGCTGCATAGGGTATACAGATGAAAGAAGAGAAGCATTTCTCTTTCTCCTAAATCGCACTGAGCCTTTGCAGTTTGAAGAACATTCAGATAAGAATGGGTGAAAAGAAACGTGCTTTGAAAAATCAACAGCCCGGGTTCACAGATTGCAGTATTCTGTCATTGCAAGCTAAGGTCCCAGAGTGCTAAAGTTATTATCAACTCTTACCATATATTGCAATCAGGCAAAGCAATGGTCATTTTGCTTTAGTCTCAACCCTTGCAATGTCCTGGGAGAGATGAAACCAGGTTATTCAATCACAATAGTAATGCCAGCAGGTATGGGCTTAATATTTCTACTTGAAGAAAAATGATGTGTGCAATTTTGAGATCTAATTTCCTGAAAGGCTCTTTTTCTGTTGTGGCTGCATGCGTGGTTTTTTGTCACTAGCCCAGGAGAAAGATGATGTCTCTTCGTTTTGGACTGACACCAATTTCTCACTTTAGTTCTTTTGTGATTATCCCATAGCAGTGATGTGCAAGGCCCATATGTGCATGTCTTTGTACAACATGTCACAACCCACATCAGCAGGACTAGAGCTTACTTCAGAGGGGATTTCTGGAGATTGAAAAGTAAGCAAGATTTTCCTCAAAAATTTGTATACTTCAGCCATTTTTGTCCCTTAAACTCCCAATACTCTTAAAAATATTTTTTAAAGCTGCCCTCAAAAGCATCATTCTGAGAGAGCAGGATGGTAGACCATCTATTCCCTCTCAGATATATCCCCATCTGAGATATATGTTTGCACCTATCTCCTTCAGCATGAAGGGTGTTTTCTCTCACAAAAGACCTAATCATTCAGGGCTGTTAAAGCCAGCTTTCTTTAAGATAGCATTTTGTCCTTACTTTCCTTTCAAAAAAATTTCCCTCAGAAACTGGAGACTTGAAACTATGCACACTTTATTTTATTCTACTCAGGTTAGATGCAAATTGTTCCGAAACAGGATATTTTTTCATTAAAAAGATAATAATGCGATTCCTTATTTACAAATTGACAGAATGTTCCATTAGGCAAAAAGCAACAAATTAAATCAAGTTTTCCTGTTAAATGTTAGCTTTGAAGAATATTGCATTCAATCATTAGAAGTTGCTGAATCAATATGAATAATCTGAAGTGGTTCCAGCAACAGTGGTTCTGTTTACATAAGAATGAATATTGATGTAGCCATTGGAAAAAGAAGTTCATTTCACACCTCTAAATCTTCTCTGTGTGAAGGAAGAAAGTAATGATCACCATAAAATAGGTTGGATCAGCTTAATAGTTGACTTCTAAGGAAAAAGTAACTCTTGAAATCAGATCAACAATCCTCAAAGTAGAGCACACCAAGTCTTCCAAATCATTTCTAGTAGGTGGAAGGTCACTATAGTGAGGGATGGGCTTCAAAAATTTTAGCAACAGGTTCTCTGCCCAGTTGCTGAATGTGCATGGCCATGGTGGGCATGGCCTAGTCAGCCTCCTGCACCATGGGGGGTGTTTTTGCCCTCCCCAGGCTCTGGCGGCTTTCCTTGAGCTTCTGGGAGGGTGAAAACAACCTCTGGAGGCTCTCTGGAAGCCAGAAATGGGCCCATTTCTGGCCTTCTCGAGCTTCTGGGAGGCCCATTTTTAACCCTCCCCAACCATCTATGTGCGCCCTGTACTTACCTGCATCCAAAACGGGCCATGTGGGGATGCCTGGGAGGGGTGGGGTGGGGAAGGCAAGCCAGGAATGGGATTTGGGGATTCTCTGAACTGTGCAGAATTTTAGCTAGAGGTTCTCCTGAACCCTTGCGAACCCCCAGCAGCCCACCCCTGACTGTAGTCCAATCAAACTGAGAAAGACTTCTTTTATTTCTTCTTTTTTAAAACCCCTTTTTATTTTTAAAAAAGCCAAAGATGGCTCTTCAGAGGAATTACAGATTACAGATAATCAGAGTTGGAAGAGACCTTGTAAGTCCAACCTTTAGAAAATAGAGCTTTAGAAAATAGCTTGACCCCTTCCTGCCTGTGGCAGCCCCTCAAATATTGGAAGACCTCTATCATGTCTCCCCTGGTCCTTCTCTTTACCAGACTAGCCAAGCCCAGTTCCTGCAACTGTTCGTTGTATGTTTTAGTCTCCAATCCCCTAATCTTCCTGGTTGCTCTTCTCTGTACTATTTCTAGAGTCTCAACATCTTTTTTATAATGTGGTGACCAAAACTGGATGCAGTACTCTAGGTGTGGTCTTACTAAGGCTTTATAGAGTGGTCTTATTACTTCCCTTGATCGTTACCGAATGCCTTGCTGAAATCTAAATATATTATGTCTATAATTGCAGGCCTATTGGAACTGGCCAATCACAGGACAATTGCTAGAGTTCAGCACTTGCCTTCAAATATGGAGCAATAAAAAACTATCCAAAACATTACTTTCTCAACCTAATATTTTCCAGTTCTGCTGGACTAAATATCCCACCATCTAACTATAGCAGAGACATATACTCCTGTGTAAGTGAAAGGTACAAGCATTCCTCTATTCTTCTACTACCACTCTTTTTACAAGGCTCCTAAAATAACTGTCCCAGAGAACCAGGTTTCAGAAGGCTGATTATCTTTAAGTCTTACACATGAGTTAATGCAACTTGAGAAAAACCAATAAAGACTCATTTTCACCAGGAGCCTATTAAGGGTTAATATTATACAATATTAGTTGTTATGTGCCAATAAACATGCATGTGGATACACTGACACATAATGGAATGACTAAAAAACAGGAGAAAGGGAAGGTTACTTTAAAACTTTTAAGTGCTCATTGTGTGTAATGAGGGCAATATAAAAAAATCAACGCTGTAATGAATGGCTTTTAATAAAAAGGTCTATCTGATTGCAGGCAAATCAAAGTGCAAATCAAAATGAAACACTCTGTGGAACATATACTTAAGGCTTGCTCTTATTCCCCAACTGCCTTTATTTTTCCTAAATGCATCCAGCATCAATGGCCAATTTTGCAGCTATTAAAAATAAAGGCTTGGAAAGGTCTCTTGTCTCCCATCAACTCAGCTTTTAATAAATGGCTGTGGTTAGAAAAGCCTTCATTTTGCTAAAGACATATGTCCTTCTGCTTTTTGTTCCTCAAGCAAAGTGCTCCTTCTCTTCCTCTCTGCCTTTTTCTTCTTTTGCCTATATTAAAGCAGACAGTGAAAATGTCTTATTTGGGAACAGACAATGACTATGTGAATTAAAGGGAACAACTGAACAAGGCACTGAAGGGAACATCGTAGAAGGAGGGTGATATTAGATTTGAAGGAGGAACACAATGCTAAAACTCAAACAAGTTTTTATTCTGGATCAAACTGCAGCAAGCAAAATACCTGAAAAGCATTTGTTATCATTACTTTGCTATTGTAACTGTCAGAGAGAGACCTGGGAGGAATCAGGAAGGTAATTAGAAGGTAATTAGTCTGGAATCCTCACATAGGCACAAGAGGTAAGGCCCAACTCCCTTAAATGCCATTGAACCTTATTTAGTCTGGCCCAGGTACAAGCTATAAGTCTGGGAAGATTCCTGTAAAGTAGGCATGAACAATAAAGTACCTAACTGAACAAGTGGATCAGGTTCTTCATACCTAAAAGTAATCCAGTAATGCTATAACTGTACCTGGGCCTAATTTGAGACCTGGGTCTGAAATATCATTGTTCACCAGATATGTTGAGCTCATCATTCTTGTCTCTTTCCTTTGTGTACTCTATCTAGCCCCACCTAATTTGGTGGCTCTAACAGGATTGGACTACAATTCCTATCATTTAAGACAGGCCATTGCTCTTGCTGAGAAGAGAAGTATAACCCAATCCACTGATAGTTGAAGAATATAAAATGATGTAATCCTTCAAACAGGGAAAGTTCCTGTAATCCTAGAGAGAACAATAACAAAAACAAGAACTTTGATAGGAAAAGAGTCCCATTCATAAGAACAGATCCCCAATAATGTTTTAACCACCAAGTCAGGCAGGACTTAATCAAACTATGTAGAAATAAGCCACCAAAAGTTAGAACTGATTAAATGAACCACTGGAATGTCTAAGCTTCTTCTCTCTTTGCTGGCTTCCTTATGAAACTGATTAACAAAGCCACAGATACACAGCTGGAAACTTCTGATCATGAGCTAGGATTAGGAACGACCCTCTATAAGTACTCTTGTACCAAATGTGACAAATGTAGTCTTGTACCAAAAATGACAACTATGATCAACCAAGTGTGAACACTAACCTTGTGAAAGAAACCACATAGATTGACATCGCATAAATAAAAACAAAGTTATCTAAGCTAACTTGCTTGATTTGGACCTCTGTCCCAAGCATGGGGCTCTTTATTTCTCCAGAAATATACAGCTGGAGAAAAAAAGATTCCTTTCCTTGTTCCAGCATAATTTATCGGTCCTTTTCACTTTGGGAAAACACAAAGCCAACTTGGTCTGACAATGAATATGGGATCATGAATATTTGTCCCGTGAATCAATCTAGGTGCAACTAATTCTTTCCAAGCTAGTCATAACAATTCTGCTCCCATTCCAAAGTCCAGGCTTTCAAATGTAGAAGTCTCTTGTTTGAAAATGGATGGCAGCCCCATTCAGCTGGCAAATTTTCTGAACAGCAGAGTTATGGATACCAAAATCTGTGTTGTTCAACTCATTTTTTAATTTCTTTATTTGTTGGATTTATGGTGTATATCTTTCCCAAGAATTCAAGGCAGGATAGATTATACTCCTTCCCACCATTTTTTCCAGCAATTGTAACAACAACTGTGGGGGTAGTTCAATCTGAGAAAGAATAATTGGCCCAAAATAAACCAATAAGTTTGCTTTGGGGGGGAGAGGGAGCCTGAGGCTCTTAGGAGCCGAAAGTCACCCTGGACAGGTGGTAAAGGCAGAGGAATGCTTTAGTGGTCATGAGGAGAGGAGAGTCTCCTCAACTGACCCGAAGAAAACCCCTCCATCCAAACTGAAAAGAGAACTGCCAGCATGGCTGAATCGAAGCTGAGAAGGCAGCTGAGACAGAAGTGGAAAAGAAAGGAAAGATCTTGTAACAGCGTGCTTAGTCTTGGTAAGAATCACTCTAATTTCTGCAGTGGAATTTTCCTTGGAAAGTGGGACTCAAAGGAGGAAATTAGCTGTGATTAACAATCGGAAGTGACTGTCAGTTTTAGTAAATAAAAAAAAGATATTTCAGCAAGAAATAACTTTAAAAGTAAAGGACAGATTGGATTGGTTAACCCAAATTTCTGGACTGTATTTTTACTTCTACTCAACTTGAACAACTTTGGGAAACTATTGGAAAACAATCTTATCCAGAGACATATTGATTGTTGTTAAAGTGTTTTAATTCAGCAAGTTTTGCTCTCTTTCAATAATCCAGTGTGCTTTTGAACATCCTGTTACAGCCTATTGTTTGCAGCATAATAGCAGCAACCATTGAAGCAATAAATTCCACCCACCCAGTAAATAACAGCTGCTAGTAAAACAATTAACCTTTTCCTTGCAGACTCTCAATACTGCATTACTTTAATCAAACACTAATTAATTGATTATACCTCAAAACTTACAAACTTTTCTACCTCATTACCAATATCAATGATTAGATTAATCAATTTCTATAAATAATTTTTACTGGTTTTAATTGATTTATTGTTTTAATTGATTAGTGTGATTAGAGTGTTTTAGTGGCAAATAGTTGGTGATTACTGATTAGTTTAAAGATCAAGATTCATGTAATTTAATTGATTATAAAATTAGTGATTTAGTGAGAATTTAATTGAACACTGTGATTAATGATCAGTGTAATTAATTGATTAAGCTGATTGTTACTTAGCAAATTATTTGACTAGAGAGATTATTGCAATTGATTGATTGGTGTGATATTGGCTATACTGATTACCCAAAATTGTTTCATTAAGTAATTTAATCATGTACCATCTTAACAAACCTACCATGCCAAGAAAAAAATCCAGTGTCAAACCACAATCTAAAGAGAAAGTAAAGGGCCTGTCACATTGGCCGGACAATGTAAAATGTTTGTAAAAAGGACACAGCGGACGAGAAAATGTTCCATCTGTTTGTTATCCGCTCTCAAAAGTGCCCAAATTTGCATAACCAGAGCGGACAACAACGGAAAGGAACGGAGTGGAGAGGACG
>BHFT01009964.1:0-20832 GCA_004320025.1 Laticauda laticaudata
CAAGAAGAGATATACGTATAGTGATAAGTGGGGGACTTTGAAGTTTAAAGAATCAGAGTTTACATGATCAGAAGAAGACTCATTAATTCAATGGAGCAATATCAGACAAGACCAAGACACTATTATTAATATTGTCTGCTACATAAAATGGGTTTAAAGAAGCAACAGAACAGAGAAAAACCGATTTTACTGATGAAACAGAGACTGAGTTGACTCAAACAGTGGATCTGAAAATGGATAAAAATGCAACATAAGAATCATGTTTGGAAATAAATGCCACACTGGAATGAAAAACTGGAGTTGTTTTTCCATAATTAAAGTGGACATACATATAAAAATCAGAAGAGGAGCTTGGATAGCTTTTTATCCTGGATTATAAAAGAAAAATGTTATAAATAGTATTGACATCTAACATAAATGACCTCTGCGATCATATTAAGAGCAACTGTGTTCTCTTTGCTGATGAATGTAAAGCTATTCAACACCACAGACAATACTGCTACGCTTCAAAGCGTCAGCTATGTATCAGAAATGGTCAAACAAATGCACACTTCAAATCTCAACAAATAAATGTTCTGTCTTACTATTGGCAAATATATCCAGAAAATAAAATACACGCTGAATAGTCACGACCGTGTTGATGATTCAAACTCTGTCAAGGACCTTGAATACTCATTCCAATGACCAAGTGCTAGAGCCCACTGTAAATACATAGCCAAAAAGGGCATTAAGAGTTTTAACCTAACCCTACATACGCTTTTCTCTGGTAATATCAACTACTAACTTGGGCACTACAAAACATTGCCAGACGCAATACTTGAATACAGCTTATGCAGTCTGGAACCCACATTATGTATCTGATATTAACACAGTTGAGAAATATTTTAACAATATTCTACACTCCTCTACTCATTGCAGAATACCTTATTGCCACCAGACTTCGAAATTCTAGACGGAGAACCCTAAAACTACAACCATCTTTTGTCTAATCTAAGTATAGTATATAAAATCATACATTGGCAATGTCTATCAGTCACAAATACTTCAGCTTTCTACCATAACAATAAAGAGCAAACAATAGATACAAACTCAAGGTTAACCGCCACCACACTTGATGCAGAAGAATACAACTCACAGCAACAAGAGTGGTATGTTGGATACCTCTCTCTGAGCTCTGTGGTTTCTTCCCCAAACCCCAAAACTCCAACCTTTAACCTTAAGACTGTCTACTATTTGACTCACCACTTTCCTAAGGTCTGTAGGGGCGTGCATAAAGCGCACACAACGTGCCTACTAGTCCTGTCCTATTGTTTCTTTTATTTTTCTTACTATGTACTCATATTCTTGTATTCAATAACTATGTTTATCCTTATATCCTATTTATCTTGTAAGTCACTGACAAATCAAATGAATAAATAAAAGGAGTTTCCACAAGGAGGCAAAAAAAAAAAAAGAAATCAACTCATAGGACATTATTTGAAGAGATTAAGCATCAGGCTTTTAAGAAGTAAACAGGAAAAATATAAAATGGATTTATTTGATCATGGTTTAAATGCATATGCATATATGTGTGGTAGTTCTTGTGGGACCCTCCTTTTTCATCTAGGACTAATTGATGAGATTTAAAGTTTTGTTTAGAGATTACAGATAAGACATGGATAGACATTTCTTTTGCTGTATTTTTAGAGAAAGTAGTAGATTAGAAAGTAGTTAACAGGAAAGGAAAGGAATATAAAACTGATTTATATTATTAATAATAAATATGTTATTCTTTCTGGTAGCTCCTAATAGACTTTTGCTGATTAGGACTGAATTTTACAATTTGTCTATTGGTAAAAAAAAATGAGATATGGAAAGAAGATATCGTTTTACTAAAATATCAGAGAGAATGGTGAGTTACTGAATTTGTTTGTGCTTGTCTGGAGAGGAGGGGTAAATAATTTTTTGCTTTTTTTTCTCTGTACTTTTTGTTTTTTACTTTTTATATTTTTAGTGTATGTTAATTTTTATTTTTACATTTGTAAACAATAATATCAAGTATTTAAAATTCTTTTTTAGATTTAGATAAGTAATCTTTCTTAATTATTAATCATTTAAATTAATAATCACATATTTTAAGTTATTGATTAATGGCTGGTTCACACGACACACTAAGCTAAAACTAAATAAATCATATTTGTTTATCCATTTATTTATTTGAGGCTGCATGACTCCAAAAAGTAATTGGGTCTCTCTATTCTTAAGATAATATATAATTTAAAAAACAGGATTGCCCAGGCAAGAACACATAGATAGCATCTGGAGAAAAAAATTCCAAGGAATCTATAAACACCTTAATTCCAGGCCAAGGAACTAAGCCAAGCCTTCAGAAAACTTCTAGAAATTATAAAGAATGGAAGACATTCATATGTCTGTGGAGGTGCTATTCCAGAAAGCAGGAACTGAGACAGAGAAGACATATTTTCTTAATCCTGAAAGATAACATTATTGTAGATTGAATGCAAGATGTAGTTGATGTAGAATGCAAGATGTAGTAAAACAGCCAATTAAATGCCTGCCATGCAGAAAACCTGGGGAAAATTCTTGTCTTCTTTCTATGCAATGGCAGCATGACCTTCACAATTTTTATTAGTTGAGGTTTTTTTTAGCTTTGTGAATATTTTCTATTATGTATTCCATTTACAATGCATGTATCATAGATATGGCATCTTTTTAAATTAAATAATTCCTTGGAGACCATACTAAAGGAACACTGAATATTCTGCATTGGCCTAACAGTGGGAAGACATTGTTTGTATTCATCAAGAAAAAACCACAATAGTATTTCCTCAGTTGGCTGAACTTAATCAAACTATTCTATCTAAAGTTTTTTAAAAAGCTAGACAATGAATTTAGCAATTATCCTCTCTTATTTTTTCCTGATTTCTATTGACCCATTTAATTGTCTTAGAGATTACCTTCCTCTCATTTATCGAAGCAGCCTATGTATATATCTATGTATATATCTAATCTTTTACCATATACCTTTCCCCCAAGCTTTGTACTAAATTATGTGGAATTATAATAGCAAAACAATTGTGTGGCTTTGCAAAAACATAACAATTTCAATGGACATAATGTTGGCACTATATCAGAAAAGGTTTCAAGCATATAAAAGACATCTGGCTACAGTTGTGTATTTTATGAAATGCAACAAAGAGGAATGATACTCCAAAATGTTTATACAATGTCCAAACTTTGTGACTGCAATATATGCATCAAGATTGTTTTTCGTATTAATAGTAATTATTTGAAGGAAAGAAATTAGACTGCTGTAAGGGTGTGAGTGTGACTCTCATTGCATAAATAGAAAACTATCTTATTCCCTAGATACATATGTTTTATAAATATTGTTTTACAGAATGGAAAACCTTTAATTTGAATGCAGAATATCTCACTTCTCCTCCTGGAATCTCTAATGGGACCAGAAAATTCTGAAGTCTGTCTGAAGAAGACCTGCCAGCATAGAAAATGCTGAATTTGTGGCCAGTGCTTCAGTTTGATATAAAATAGCTTTCCTGATGTGTTTTTTAATCTAATAACACAATAAAAGCCTATGTACCATTCAATGGCACAGGAAATAATAATGAATGGAATAGAATAGAATAGAATGGAATGGAATGGAATAGAATAGAATAGAATACTGTATTGTCCAAGTGTGATTCACCACACAAGGACTTTCAAAGAACATTGTATTAAAAATTATTATAAAAACTTTCCCAATCTGGTTATCAGGGTATAAATATAATGTAATATAATAATTATAATAAAGGGGGAAAAAGAACACATACAGCCCAGGACAAATTATCAGAAGCTGAAGCCATATGTTTCACTAGGGATTATGTATTAGATAGCAGGAAAGAGGCAGTCATTTAGTAATGGGAAAAATACATCTACTAAAGATTGTTAAAACTATCTAAAATGTACATGAATTGTGTTTGATTTGCTTTGTGACACAAACTAATCAATATTCACAAATCATTTTATCACTGGGACAAAGGACAATTTTTTTTTTAAAGTAGGAGAAAATCCAAGTAAAAGTGTTTATTCCTGTCTTCAGTGAAATCTATTAATTAGCTTATAGTATGATATAACATGTTTTATTTGATTTTTATTTAAGATGAATGGGCCTATCCAAACATTGGTAGGCTGCAGATCAGAGGACTTAATTCTTAAATTACCCGTTTTTGAATGCCAACCCCTCCCTCCACTGGATTGTACCATTCATTTATCTTGATATGATTTTCTAAGGAAAAGAAAGGGATGAACCTGTAGCTGCCTTATCTCCAGTTGTAAGGTGGTAATTCCCTAGGTTAGAGAAATAACAGTACACTCTCCATATTAGATCATAGATGTGATAGGAAATATGCTCAAGCATAGAACCAATCAAGAGATCCAGTTTGGTGTAGTGTTTACAGAATCAGGCTAGAAACTAGGAGACCATGTGTTCTAGTTTGGCCTTAGGCACAAAGCCCATAGAACAGAGGTATCAAACTCAAAGGCTGTGGGCCGGATGTATCACGCACTGGCCATGCCCACCTCCATTTTAATGAAGGGGGAAAAGTTGCAATACATCATTTGATGACAACGTGACAATGTGAGTTTGACACCCCTGTCATAAATAGTGATCAATAATCCATAATATGGGAATCAAAACATTCTCTCCAGGAAAAGATTAGATAAACTTATATGGAAGAAAGTGACTTGTGGAAGAAGTGGCAGAACCTGGATGTGGAGTAAAAAGAGGGATCAGCCTGGAGTCCCTATCTATCCACAAGTGAACAAAATCTAACCATCCTCAAGTGCTGTTGACCTTTATCTTGTTCTAAGCAAGTACTGACCATTAGTTGAGAAGATTATAGTGCATAGTTGTAGCATTACATCACTTTAACTGAAGTTTTATGTGTGGACCTGGTAATCTGTGCCTGACACAACCCCTTAGAAGACTTGGTACTATGCTATTCAAAAGCTACTCCTGTAGATGCCCCATGGAGAAATTAACAAGTATTTGGAATGCTTTCAGATTAGTCATTTTTAACAACTATCAGTTCAGAGGAACTGATTCACTTGTCAGATCCCCAGTCTTAGAGCACAAAAGAACATTGAGGGGACACCTCCACTTTTCATGTAGTGAACCAATTCATACTGGATCATTGCTTGGCAATGAAATTCAGATGAGTATTGGTATCTAGTGAGTATTTCTAGATATATTTGAGAAATGTTACTTATTATATGAAACCTCTGCTGATGCAAGCAGTCTAGGCAATTTTCTCGGGACACTGCTTTTTATACCATTTAAATATCATGATAATTTCCCCCGAACATAAAATTTATTGACAATTATGGTGGTGATATTAAAAGCCCTGGGATTATTTTGCTTTTGTGATGGAGAAAAGTATGGAGAATCTTTCCTTATAATTACAAAGTGACAAAGCAAATGGCAGTGACACATTGAAATATCATCTTTTAAGTATTGACCTTTTTCCAAAGCTTTGATAGATGTTTGCAAGTGGAATTCATTAAAATATTTTTTTAATCTCCTGGCATTAAAATAGAAAAGGCTTTGTTCAAAGCACACTTACTCAATCAGCCATCATCCAAATGTCCTAGTTTAACAAAGGTCCCTTGACTTTCTGCATTGCAATGAACCTCGCTATTGAATTTATAAATCAGTGCTAATACAAATTCTACAAAAGTCAGCGTGTGTATACCCTGCTGTCTTACAATTTATTAGTGGTTACTTAAATGCTTGTATCAGCTTGGTCTAAAGGTATAAAAATACATTCAAATGAATTTCAGATCAGAACTTTCCCAAAAGATTGGGGAAGAGAAGGAAAAACTCTGGTAATAACTTCAGGGGGAAATTACATTTTTATCATGTACACAATATAAAAGCAGAATACATATTAATATATTTAGTTTCACGCTGATTTTATTCTGATCTTCACACTTTATGAGTATGTATAAGTGAATAGAATAAAAAGTTAAATGATTTCAATACACCCCAATGCAAATCCAGAGCATGCAAGCTTGAAATTGAATTCCATTCAAAGCAATGTGAACCACGTTTTAAGGAAGATTCAGGCTGTATACTTAGGCAATTACTGAAAGTTAGCCTTGCTGGATTCAATGATAGTCATTTCTAAATAGATATAAGTAGGATGGCACTGGAAAACCTACTTTTGCTTGAAATATTAGAGAACAGACTTAATACACATTCTATATCTGAGCACTTTGTCCCTACAGATGCACAGAGTGACACTCAAGCTGATGTGAACTGTCTAAACCTGTGGAATATATGAACTCCAGTTCTCAGTCAGGTTAAAATAAAATACCATGGAAATACTTCAATGTCATTCCATTCATTTGGTATGACACATTGATTAATGATGCTAACTTTCACAGTAGAATGAGCTCTATTGTGCATAAAGTACAGTTCAAGAGTTGTGTC
Organism: Laticauda laticaudata; assembly: GCA_004320025.1. Taxonomy (NCBI): domain Eukaryota; kingdom Metazoa; phylum Chordata; class Lepidosauria; order Squamata; family Elapidae; genus Laticauda; species Laticauda laticaudata. Next base: position 6,491 of record BHFT01009964.1, read on the forward strand.
TTTGAAGATCTTTTTCCTTAATGCTAATCATATAATGACAATAATTTTGAGTTCTAATTCCAGATTATAATATTGTATAAAAGATTGAAATGGATGTATTCCTTTTCAACAGATGGATGCATTCCTCTTCAACAGAGAGGTAGCTGAAGAGTCATGTTGAAAACTCATAGGCATTCCCATTGGATTTATATGGATTCAGAGCAATTTATTCTTGTGCAAAATTTATTTATCATATGAGTTAGGCAATCATATAATTAATGTTGGATATCCAGGGATATTTTGGGTTTCTTAGAACATCCTTCCTTCCAACCTGTAAATCACTTTGGAACCAACAAAGTTTTAAAAAGTGCTTTTGCAAAATGATCTAGCGGTTTTCTTTTCCCAAAGTGACCTAGGGATTAAATAAAATTATACAAAGGGTTTTTTTTTACAATATATGTACACACTTAAAGTTCCACTTTGTGCTACAGTATGGAAGAATGCATAGAAAATGAACAAAATAGACATATGAATGGAGATATACTGTATCAAAAAGAGATCTAGAAAGTTTGAAAAGAACGCTCTATTGGAGCAATAGAGAAAGGAATGGCAAGTAAAACAGATGGAGAGGTAGCTGAAGAATGACAAATCAGGGAAGATAAATGAAACATTACATCTTATAAAGTGTACACTTGTTATTAGGTAATCAAAAATGCATTAGGATGCATTATCATTTCTCCTGCTGTAAAAGGGAAGATGAATATTAAGACACATGAAGCTGAAAGGCTGTTACTTTTAAAGGAGTTTCAGAAGGTGAAAAGCAAATAATCAAGAATCATGTCCTCAATCCCCTTGAATGAGAGGGTGAAAGCTCCCAAGATGATTCCAGCTATTAAAGGCATTTCACCTGGGTATGAATGTCGCTGCCTCTGAGTTATGAAATAAGAACATGTTCAGTTTGGAGCAGTTTATAAGTCACTGACACACTTGCAAGAAAATAATTTGTATCTGTAAAAATCTAGGGCTATCCAGTGGCATCTAATTCATTTAAAGCAGTTTCGTACAGATACTGCAGATAACATGATTTGGGGGATTACACGAAAATATATCATCCAACCAAATATCAACAAAATCATAATGAGCCATTGTGGTGCAATGGTTAGAATACAATATTGCAGGCTAACTCTCCCCACTGTCAGGAGTTCAATCCTGATGGGGCTCAAGGTTGACTCAGCCTTCCATCCTTCCAAGGTCAGTAAATGGAACACCCAAATTTTAGGGGGAAATATGCTGACTCTGTAAACTGCTTAGAGAACACTGTAAAGCATTATGAAGTAGTATATAAGTCTACGTGCTATTATTAGTACTATAATCTGTCAGATACTCCTAGAATTTCTGCATTCCTTCCCACAAAAATGGATGAAACTTTATTCTCAGACTACTGAGTATAGAGAGGTTGCTCAAACCATAGTAACAGAAGCCTAGAAAAAAACATAGAATAGGTCAGGCTAGCATCATCACAGAATTCATATTTCTCCATTCTCTGTATGAAGCATTTTGGAAAATGCAAAAGTTTTCATACCATTTTGTATTATTTTGTTGGTCCAAAAACCCACCTATGGATTACGGAGGTCTAACTTAGCTGATAATGTTTAGGTTGTCTTATTGAATCACTAATTGAGAAAATAGACAGTGCAAATAAATAAGAAATTATTATAGTAGATGGATGTAAATAGTGACAAAGCTGAAACATCTGTTCTGAACCACTGTTTTATAAGCAGATTATGAATGATCTGGAGATGGCCATATTTGCCAGGTTACAGCAATTATTTGAAATGATTCAAAATGGAATTGCATGCAAAAAAGAGTAACTCCAAATTGGAAGATATTCCAGATAAGTAGTTTATGGTAGATAATTCAGGTTTATCTAATGACATGAAACAATAGACAGTTCAGGGCCAATGATACAAAATTCTTACTATGGTTAAATTAGGGCACTCCAGAAGTAATGATGTCCACAAAGAAACAAATACATGGAAGATGAAAGTAAACATCATTATAGTCTTGGTGAACAGTGGTGGGATTCAAAAAAATACACTACCGGTTCTGTGGGCATAGCTTGATGGGCATGGCATGGCTTGGTGGATGTGGCTTGGTGGGTGTAGCAAGGGCAGGATACTGTAAAATCTCCATTTCCTCTCCACTCCTGGAGGAAGGTTACCACTGGTTCTCTGAACTACTCAAAATTTCCACTACCAGTTCTCTAGAACTGATCAGAACCTGCTGAATACCACCTCTGTCTTGGGAGAACATAAGCAGAAGCAATTAGAGCATTCCTATGCTGGTTGTGGATTCTTGCCAGTGCCTTGTTGGACTCATTAGGAACAAAGCTTGGTTATGGGTAGTCCTTGATCACAATTGGGATCAGTATTTCCAATGCTAAGCAAGGTGTTTGTTAAATGAGTCATGCCCAATGTTTTTGTCATGGTTGTTAAGCGAATAATTGCAGATGTTATGTGAGTGACACCAAATGGGCTTCCACCATGGACTTTCCTTGTTGGAAACTGACTGGGCAGATTGTAAATGGCAATCACATATGAGACATTTCAATTCTCGTAAATACATACTGATTGCCAAATGCCTGAATTTTGATCACATGACCATGGGGATGCTACATAGGCCATAAGTGAGAGGACCATAAGACACCTTTTTCAGTGCTGTTGTAACTTTGAATCACCATTAAACAAATGCTTGTAAATCAAGAACTTTGATTTAATTACTGTAATTAATTAATCCAATTTTAGTAGACTGTTATGAAGCTATTTTCCTGAATAACGTCAAATCAAAGACCCTGTAATTAGGTCTTTGGTCTGATGCTGTTGGCTCTCCTTATTAATTTGCATGGAATTTTCCCATTCTATCCTAATAAGTCCTTGAAATTCATTAAATGCAGTGAGCTTATGAATGAATTGGAATCTGAATTCATAATTTGTGTTCATGTCCAAGGATAGGGAATAGGTTTTCTCCTATCAAATTCTAATCAAGAAGCAAAAGAAATGGCATATTTCATGAACAGGACATCATATTTTTTTTTTGCTGTTATTTGCTAAGCCAATATATGCTCTGAATTTGGTGTCTATATAATCCAAGTAGAAGTACTTTTAATGATATTTTTCATTTGTAGTGGGGAACTTTACTTGAAGAGGATAGAGAAGTTGTTTATGATGAAATATTCCAGTTGAGTGATTAAGAAAACATAAAATGTTTTACTAGCTGAAGAGCCAGGAGGACAATCAAAATGATACAGCACATTTGCTTTTCAAGCAAGTCTATTTGCTATTGAAATGAGTCTGCTGTCAAATCATGACTTTTAACTGGTCTGTGCACGCACAAAATGTGTCTTGTTTTAAGATAGCCTTTTGTCCTGTTTCTGAATTTACTGAATCCAGGAAAAATGAATTGGGCCTGATTTGTCATACACTCAAATATTCAGCAAGCAAGGATAAGCAGGCCTGATTGAAGGATTCAAACTTATCTCATGTGATACATCTGGACTCCTTGTAAAGAATTCTTAAAAGACAGAGAGAGTTTGGTATATGTACTTCAGATGGCAGAGGACTATTAGACTAATACTACAAATATTCAGCTTGAAAGGGAAAAATCAGCTGCTGATGACAAGTGACACTGCATTGTCTTGTGTACTTGTCAAAACAAGGCTGTGATGGAGATCAGAAACAAATGTCTAGTCCTGTTATGTCTCTTCCCCCACTATCACTGGAAAAGATCCATATGGCTGAAACAAAAGTTAAAAGAAGTGAAGACAGAATTACTTTGGCAATCAAATTTTAAAGAGAGCCCTATTTTTGCTCCTCTGAGCATATGCTTTATATGCATTTTAAGAGAGAGTCCAACTTTCTGAATGATTCCTTTTTTTTTCTGGAGATGTCAATATTTTATTGTTGAGGAAAGCAACCCCCCTAGAAAAAGGATTATTGAGGATTATTAAAAAAAGGCAGATTATATTTCTCAAAGAAAGAAATGGAAACACATGTTTTTAGAGGCAGAAAGCAAACCCCACTTTCCATACTATCCTACAGCAGATGTCAGCATTTAAAAGATAAAGAGCTTATTGAAATAAGATAAGTATCTTGATATCTCTATTCATAAGCAAATACCCTTACCCAAGAGCCAAAACAGGACGAAAGCCATTAAGTCACAATAGGAATTACCCACAGTCGTCTTCATTGCATCACCCCCAGAGCAGACCAAACTTCAACCAAACTTAGCTCAGACAAACCCTAGGATTTGTACTTTGCCTATAGAGCCATCTATGACTCCTACATAACCCCTACATGGCCCCATGGGAGTCTGACAACAGCCAATAATATACACATTCTTGCACAGGAACAAGAAACTCAAGTGCAAAGCCCAAGAGAAGACATAACTCCCCCACTCTCAACTCCATTTTGTCAGCTGTCCAGAACCCATGTGGGTCTGCTTCATCATTAAACCATCTTTCTAGTCAGCCTCCATGTTTCCAATGTCTTCCTCCCAGTTTGGAACTGAACCAGATGGATATTTCTTCCCAGATTGTTAAAGAGCTTTTTATTTGTTTTTTTTTTAATTCTATTTGATACTAACAAGTTGACATATTTTTTTCACTGTATGCATCTGTCTATTATTATGCAGTTTTCCTAGCAGCTGAGACAACTTGATTTAAAAACCTATATATTTGATGAAATCTTCCCTTAAATGAAGTTTACTGAATATGGCCCCTACAAGTTTTGAACTTGACCTCCAGAACCCTGAATATCATATTTAAACATTAACATTATTGACTTAATGAGATTTTAATGAACTAACATTTAACTCTGGGGAGGTTTTCTCCTTGATCTTATTTATTTGTCCTGCTTTCATTCAGTTTTAAAAAAACTTTTTTTTACAACTGGAAAAATACTTCCTTCCTTGCCTTAATCCCATGGAGCTGAATTGCAGCACGGAAGATGCTCTGTCTGTCATACCTATATTTTGGCTACATTTGTAACTTAAAATTATCCTCGGCTCTTTTCCAAATGATGTTCCCTTCCCATTTAATAATATTGGTGCTGGGGGATTAAATGAGAAGACTTCATGCATGTTCTATCCAGGTCTGATTATTTTTAATGTGTATGAGAGAAAGAGTTTGAGCAGTAAAAGAGGAGAAAGGAAAAGATGGATAGAATACAATGTATTCTGCCTTGCTTTATGAATGGGAGGTGGATGCATATGGATTAGACAAAGATGTGTTGAATGATTTGAGCTATTCTAATTACATTAAATTATTTGAAATGTCATATGGTCTATTTCACAGAAGAAAGTCTTATCTGAATTTACTTAAAGGTAAAGTCCAAGATGAAAAGTCAGCAGAGACTCTGTTGATCATCAAGAGCTTCTGAATTACAGATACTTAGGTTACAATTTCTTTCAACTTATCAAGTAATTAATTTATTTCTATATAAATTCTGGTACTCACAAACAGGATTCAAATAAGTGCCCCATTTTTAACAGGACATATCTTGCACATTTATCAGAAGAATAATATTTATTTGATATGCTTTATACAGTTAAAGCAAATCACTCAGATCTACAATACAGGAAAAACGCAAAACTGATTTTCAACCAGCAATAAAATTGCATGCTTTGAGTAGACAACACCCATGGTTGAGGCACTATGGAATTTAGTTTTGCTTTTTATATATTGGCTAAGTTAATGGAAATTGAACTGAACTGAAAACATGACTAGGACATTAAGTTGTCTATTCTGCCTTGTGTAATAATAATTTGTATATCTGACTCTATATTGACTTATGACCAGTTGCACCAAGACAAATTCCTTGTGTGTCCAATCACACTTGGCCAATAAAGAATTAAGTTCATTTCAGTTGATTAAGAATTATTCAAAGTTATGATGGAGCTCCTCATAGCTACTCCTAAACCACTTTTAAGGTTATGATTACCTGTATTCATTTGGGAGGCCTACTGAAACAGTTGAGCTAGATGTGATGGACAAAGATAGAATTAAGTTATAAATCCACAAGTCGGCCTTATTCTTGCCTAAAGCAGGATTTGAGACTAACTTTAATGCTAGGGGTGAGCATTTATTCATGCATCCCTATCTCCAGCTGCCTCAATCAGGCAAATAGCTTCATAACACAATCTAATATATTTCATTTAGAAAGCTTTGAAAAATTAGCTGTTATATTTAATAGTAAACCAGGTCTGACATCGTGACTCTTTTGAAAAGCTTGATCCTGGGGGAATATACTGACTAAAATCATACTGACACAGTGAAGTTTTCTCCTGAGAATGGATGCTAAGAAGTGCAGCTCAATTTATGTTACCACAGCATATTTGGTGTCAAGATTTGTTTTCTCATGGTGTGTTATGGAGTCTGGGACTCCATGTTCAATGACAACAGAGAGATATATTACATTAGATTGCTAAATCAGATCACTTGGGTTGGCTGGTGCACATTCTTCTCTGTTTTGTACATAGAAGGCATTTGAATGGTGTATGGAAGCTTTCCAGGGTAAAAAATGAACATGAAATTTATGATCCCATTATCTCAATGGCTTCATTTCACCCTTTCAAATATGGAAAGATGTACATGAAGCTTTCTTACCACATCTGGCAAAATGTTTAGAAAGCACCATGCTTTGGAAAACATAGAAATGCAATGCTCTTATTTGCACAAAGGTTTTTCAAAAAGTTTACTTAATAGGAAAAGTGCTTGACTTGAAAAGTGCTTAACCTATTTTTTTTAAAAAAACCCTTCCCTGTCTCCAGACCCTGGATTATACAGGGAACTGCAGAGGTGGGCTGCACTTACATTAACAATACATTAACTGGTTCACTGGTTGTGAGTGTGTGTGCCCTCTTTGGGGCTGAAACACAGCTTCAAACAAACAGCTAATCTACCCAGGCAGCTCTGGTGAGTACAGAGTGAGGGGCAGTGAGGAACTCAGCTGGGTAGCATGAGGGGGGGGAGCGGGGAGATGACTCGCCAGAAAGTTAGTTATATATGGACAGGATAAGGCTTAAGGCTTTCCAGGAAGGCCTGTTATTCTGAAAGTGAAGCTCATGTATTTAGAGGTTTGGCTTCCTTTCATTTGGTCCGTCAGAATTCAGGAACCAAGTGTAGAAAGTTAGCACCCACACCCCTTGGAAGAATGAAATATTTTAGGAAATAGTAAAAAGGCAGAATATAATATTTTCCCTAGGAGAAACATGTTTCTAAAGATAAAAACTCTGAGCCTCAGCTCTCTGCCCCAAGTAGAAACTAAGAGGCTGATTTTTAGAAATGCAGATTTGGTAATCCATTCAAGATAGATTAAAACTCCAAGAAAGCCAGCATCTAGGATTAATTAAACAAGATAAACAAGATAAAAACCCCAACTCACAGCTGGCCTTTGCAAGATAAACTAATTAAAATCAAATAACAAAATACACAAAACAAGCTACTACATTACAAAATGCTGTAGAACAAACTGTATAAAAATCCATGTACTCCTCAAACCAAGTGATCAGCTGCTCAGGACCTCAAACCCATGTGGTCCTGTTCACCAATAAACCATCTTTCCAGTCAGCCTCCATGTTTCCAGTAAATTTCTTCCCAATTGGAACTGAACCAGATGGATCTTTCTTCCAACACAAGATATCCCCAAATCATTTTTTAAAAAACAACTTACATTGAGATTCCATTTTACTAAACCAGTGTTTCCTAACCATAAGATATCTGGACTTCAACATCCAGAATTCCCGAGCCAGGGAGCAGGGGTGGGATTTTTCCAGTTTGGAGCGGTTTGGGAAAACCCTTAGCTCCAATCATCTGGCTCTGAACCGGTTTGTCCGATGTTCATGTGGGCCTGCCCGCCCACCTCTGTGCTGTACTCATCGATATCTGCTCAACTGATTCACCCAGCAGAGCAGATTGCTGCTCCTCAACTGTGTTATTTCCCCAAAGTAACATTGGAAGTTAGTAATTTCGAAAGCTGTGCACACGCACGAAGCACACATGATTAGTGAACTGGTTGTTACACCGCCAGCATTCCACCACTGCCCCTGAGGCCAACCATTAAACAGAGGCAGACAAATGCCTTTGCAGGAGAACTTTGGGGTATTAAGATAGGACAGTGTAACACTCATTCAGGCATTCGTACTTCATTTTTTCCCATTCTTATTTTCTGTATAAAGGCACAAACCATCAGTAACTTATGATCTGCCTTGTCCCATCTTCCTTAAACTAAACTGGTATCACCCTGAACTGAAGAAAAGGACAGTATTTGTACATATTCAGGTAAGATTCAATTGCCAGTCTAGTAAATGTCTGAACACATTTTTGTTTCAAGCAGCAAGATGCTTTTATTTATTTGATTGATTGGTTGATTTTTCATCTCAGTCTCAACACTTTCAGCTATATTAGGCCATCTATGTTTTCTACAGAGATGCAGAGATAAGATAAATCATTCTTGGGCCTGTTACATATAACTGACAAGCATTAAAAAAATCAGACAAAAATTTGAATTCCTCAGTTTTTTATTTATTTATTGACATATGTGTATTCTATGTTGTCTTTATAATCGGTTTCTTAATTTCCTGTTCCAATTTTTTCTTGTTTCTGCTGTTCTGTAAATAGTTGCTTTTCCATCATGTGCCATTACAAGTTTACCAGTGAAGAAAAGTGGAATTGATATTTTATTTTATACATAAATAAAGCAGAGTGGTTATTTTTGATGGCATTCCTTTGACTGCAATAATAAAGACATTTGGAAGCAACAATCTGCCAAGCTGCTGATGAGTTGTTGTTTTTTTTGTAGAAAAGTTGGGAAGGTTTAACCTCTTTGATGAAATTGAGCAAAGAGAATGTTATACAAATTCTGACTCTCCAAAAACCATTCACAGTGGCATTCTAATTTTCTTTACAAATCCCTTTATCATATATCTTATTGTTGGAAGAAATATCCACCTAGTTCATTTCCAAGCTGGGAGAAAGACATTGGAAGCATGGAGACTGATTGAAAAAATTAATGGTGAAGCAGAACCACCAAGCACATGGTTCTGGGGCAGCTGAACACATGGAATTGAGAGTGGGGTTTTTTTTATTCCTTCATTTTTTGCTTTACACTTCCTATTCATAACATGTATTCTATTGGCTGTTGTAGTGGTTATGTAGGGGTCATAACTGGCTCTATAGGTTGTCTGAGCTCCCACATTTGGTTGAAGTTTGGACTGCTGGGATGATGCAATGAAGAGGCTTGTGTACTGAAAGGATGTTGGACAATTCTTATTATGGCTTAATGGCTTTGTCCTAATTTGGATCTTGGGTGAGGGTATTTGCTTATGAATAGAGCTATCTAACTCTTTATTTCTTAAATGCTGACAGCTGCTCTGGGCTATTAAGAAAAGGTGGGGTTGCTTTCTCCCTCTAAAAAAACATGTTCCTGCATTTCTCATTCAGAGAAATATATTTTTTTTGACTTTTCAATATTTCTCAAAATATTTCATTCTAGGAGAGGGGTGGGTGCTAACTTTCTACAGTTAAGCAAACCTTTAAATACAAATATAGTGGCAAATCTTCAATAATATGGTATTTTTTTTTCTTCCATTTAGGCTCAATTTGCTTAGCGCTTGGGTGATTAACATCAGAGGAAGAGAATTTGAGCATCTGAGTAATTAGTAAAAGAGAGATTGTTTCTTCTCCATATTAGCAATCAGGAAGATTTGTAATTATGAAAAGGCATGCATAGAGACTTGTTTGTTGGTCTGACTTTCTGACACCAAAAGCTATGTCTCTTAAGTTCAGTTCTCAATGGACTTCTTTGATTACGTTTTAACCCTTGATTGGCACGTACTCTAAAAGATAGCTAAAATGGGATCTGGGTGGTTATTTTTCTTTCACAGAGGTTGACAAATTTCATAGCACAATTCAGCTAGGCTTTATTTTTTAGAAAATAAAAATGCAACTTTACTCAGCTATCTTTTTTAAGCATGAACTATTTGACACACACTTATAGTTTTTATCCAATTCCATTTATTTTAGTCCTGAAATAATGTAGTCCTGAAACCTCATTTTTCATTTTTCTGGGGGATAGTTTTTCCAATGGAAAGACTACATTTGTAGTATTTTGGGAGTTGTTTTCTTAATTTACTGTCCAAGTTATTTGACCATCTCCATCTACTCAAAAAAGAAGTTAATTATGCCATGCTATATGATTGATCAATGTTGATTTGTTTTTCTTGGTTGGGTAAAATAATAACTGGATCTCATGCAATTCCATTTTGATACCTTGATGTTAAATGTTTTACAGCCTTTGCTTTTCTAACTAGTCCCTTCCTAATCATTGTTTTAACTTACTTTATATTGATCTACACCTAATTCTAACCCTGAGCTAACTATAAAATGTTATGTTAATTATCTGACTGAAGTTAGGGACCAGAGAGAGAGATAAATATACCTGCCATCTGTTTTTGTTATTTGTTATACATCTGTATTATCTATTATGTTTAGAGCAGAAGATGGTACACTTCATTCAGTTTATCCGCACAACAATAAATCTATATTATAGGCTGGGCTAAGAAAGTCAACCAGCAAACTCCTTTCTTTATTGGAAACTTAAACATTGGGCACTGTGGCAGGACAGAGAAATAACTTTCTCTCTCCAAGTCTCATAAAAATGCCTCTTCAAAGCTGCTTCATGCATTTCATAGACTGTCTTCCTACAAAACCCTTTTTAGTGACATCCTACAGCAGGAGTAGCCTTGCAGCTATCGTTAGATGTCAGTTCACATTTTCACTCATTGCATTAATCTAATGAAGAACTACAACAGGAGTGGTCCCAAAGGTGCTTTTTCCAAAAGGCAACTGGAGTTTCTTGTGTGTGTATGTGTGTGCCTCTGTGTGTGTGTGTTTGTGTGTGTGTGGTTTTTTTTAACATTTTGCTTCTCATCCAAGAAGCTTCTTCAGTTCTTCAGTTCAGTTCAGTTCTTCAGTTCAGCAAAACTGCCTTCAGAAGTTGTAAAGGCTGGAGATCCATTTATTTGAAATGATGTAGGGTCTTGTGACCGAGCAAGAGGATTGCACAAGACGTGCAATGTTCCTTCCAACCCTGTTGTTCTGTTCTGTCTTGGATGAGAAGAAAAATGTTTTCAAAGGAAAAATTAATATAAATTGAAAGGATACAAGCGACAAAGTTACAGTCATATAGTCACAAATAGGAGGGGATGGGTGATAAGAAGTGATGAGAAGATTAACAGTAATAGTAGTGCAAACTTTGTAATAGTTGGACAGTGTTGAGGGAATTATTTGTTTAGCAGAGTGATGGCAATTGGGAAAAAATTGTCCTTGTGTCTAGTTGTTCTGGTGTGCAGTGCTCTTTAGTGTTGTTTTGAGGGAAGGAGTTGAAACAGTTTGTGTACGGGATATGAGGAGTCTGTAAATATTTTCACAGCCCTCTTTTTGACTTGTGCAGTATACAGGTCCTTGATGGAAAGGAGGTTGGTAGCAATTGTTTTTAAATATTATGAAAATACTGTGCAAAACTGAATTTCAGGTATTACTAATTCTGAAATATTTCCATTCTATTTCATTTATATGTTTAATTATTCACAGCAAAATAATGAGGAAATATTATTCTCCTGCCCAGTGAAAAATCTCCCTTATGCAAACTTGATTTATAGAAAATTTTGCTGTTCAGTGTTCAGAGTTGAGCTTTTCGTAAATTCTCCCTGAAGGACAGGTAATTATAATGGGTGTTGAAATTGTCAGGTTGTATTTCTTTGACATTGAAAAAAGAATTTAGCGTTCACACCTAAACACAAGAATCTAGTCAACTATATTTCAACATTAAATTGGCAATATAAGGATCAATGGAATTCAAGAGAGATTAGACTTGGATCATTTGTGGGAATGTAATGATTCTAATCTGAAGGTGTGTTAGTCTCCATCTCCAGCTTTGCTTGCTCTTCTCTTACAGCTAGTTTGAGAATTTATTTGCTCATTTGTACACCAAATTAATCCATATACTATGTTTTCCAAGTAAACTGAAGTATAAATTCATCAAATGGTCTGAGTTCACACAATATCTTCAGTCATAGACATTTCTTTCAGAAACAAAACAAAACTAACCAAGGTTTAAATGAACCATACTTAATAGCCTTGTTGGACAAATGCAGCTACAGGGATTCTGACATGGAAAAGTTAAACATGTTTTGTCAATGCAGCCATTGTGTTGAAAAGCTTGCCCAGAGCTGTGTATAAGAATCACTTTTCATCTGTAGTAATAGGCCTAGGGAAAAAAATATCTCGAATTCAATTAAAAGGCTTGGCAATAAAAGACTAAATATATGTTTTTTTTGTTTAATCAATGCAACTGCTTTAATTTAATTTAAACTTGGTGTTTTAAAAAACCATAGTGTTCTTGCTGTAACCAGCTTTATTGGAAATTAACAAAGCAGTGGAAAGAGCCTTCTTTGGTCTTCCTGTACCCTCATGGATTAGAACTTTTCTGTATTAGGAACACAGATACATGATGTTCTTCCTGCCCAAGGACAAAATAAATCAGAATTGGTCTGTTCAATCTTTCTTTAACACTTTGCCATAAATCTGCCTTGCAATTTCCCAAAAGTTGCCTTCTGTGAAAGTTTTGTACTCTGATTATCATGGTGTTTAATAATTTCTTTCTACCTTTTATTGATAGTACATTGAATATCCATTATTGTTGGGTCTGGAGAAGATGCCACTCTTTCTATCAATCACATCTTTCCATAGCTCTAAAATCCCCTGGTCTTCCCATGCTTTACATTCTGTAAAAGCCCATTGGAAAGAGTTCCCTCATGCTTGGGATTTAACTGGAGAATGTGAAGGCAGGGTAGGTCTAGACAAATAAGAGGAAAGATTCTCTCCCTCTCTCTCTCTCTCTCTCACACACACACACACACACACACACGCACACACACACACACACACATCAAGATCAATTAAATAAATGCAAAAACTTTATATTCCGACTCTCTGTCTCTGTCTTTCTCTCTTATATGGTCACCCATCTTACAAGGAGAAACTCTTTTGTTTTTGAAAGAAAACTTGAACAATTATTTAAAAAAAATAGCACAAAATTTATTTTCCTCTAAAGCACTTGCTTTATAAATTGACATTAGAAAGGAGAGTTTGGGAAATAACTCCAGAACTTCAAAGAAAGTTTTGGAACAATGCAAATGATATTCTGAGTTATTTAGGATATTCAATAATTTAATAGTCTTGAGCTTTCTAACAGATTTTATACAAATATATCAAGAGTAGCATCTAAGGAAAGGATACCTTTGGGACAGAATTGTTGCCTTGCTTTTCATGGATGGTGAGAAAAGTGTTTTTATTTTAAAGAAATGGCACTTCATTATATCAAAGTTGAACATGTCTATTTGATTTTCATCTCATTCTGCTGCAGGTTAAAGTAACCTAATCCTGGGCAGATTAGCTTAAAATTAAACTTTACTTGATTTATTACAGTGTATACAGGGAATCCTCAATTTACAATGGTTCATTTAGTGACCTTTCAAAGTTACAATGACACTGAAAAGAGTGACTTAGGATCATTTTTCACACTTATGAACTTTGTAGTAATGGTGGAATTCAAAAAAAATTGCTACCGGTTCTGTGCGTGTGGTTTTGTGGGAGTGGTGTGGCTTGGAGGGCATGGCAGGGGAAGGATACTATAAAATCCCATTCTCTCTCCACCCCATTAACCTGCTTTCTAGCTTTGTTCTCCTGTGCAGGGCAACAAAAGAAGATCCAGCCAATCAGCTGGGACTCAGAAGGCAGAGAATAGATGGGGGCAGGGGCAATCAGAGGGGGTATTCCAAACTACTCAAAATTTCTCCTTACCGGTTCTCTGAACTTTTCAAAATTTCCATTACTGGTTCTCTAGAACTGGTCAGAACCTGCTGAATACCACCTCTGCTTTGTAGCATCCCCCTGATCATGTGATCAAAATTCAGGTGCTTGGCAACTGGTTCATATTTATGACTGTTGCTGTATCACAGGGTCAAGTGATCACCTTTTGCAACCTTTTGACAAGCAAAATCAATGGGGAAGCCAGATTCATTTAACAATCATGTTCCTAATTTATCAACTGCAGTAATTCACTTAGCAACTGTGGCAAGAAAGAGCACCAAATGGGGCAAAACTCACTTAACAAATGTCTCACTTAACAACATTTCTGTTGTTCTCAGTTCTGATTTTAAGTCGAGAACTACTGTCAGGCGGAGCTCCATTCAAAATCCAGGAAAGAAATACTTAGACTCTTTAGTTTAGAGAAAATATATCTTTT
>BHFT01009965.1:0-23836 GCA_004320025.1 Laticauda laticaudata
ATGAGGGCTTCTTTGAGGCGGCCATTTCTGACTGCCACTCTACCGCCTTCGGGAAAGGGAGTTTAGCCAGCTGGGGAAGAAAGATGCAGCTTTCCTCAACCTTGCTGGAATCTCCCCCATCTTCACCGACCTGTACGGGGTGGCTTAGCCCCGAAGCCAGCTGGCTCAGGGCACTCCGGTGGCGCGCCCAGGCAGAAACCACACACACTCGTGGATTCCTGCCTGCCGCCGAAGCCCTGCAAACTGGAAGTCCATAAACATGCATATTTTTATAATGTAACTTATCTATATCCAAAACAGAATAGATGCTTTATATTTCTCTTAAAATTTTGGTAATCCAGTTAAGTAACACAGAAATCTAGAAAAATAAATAATTATTTAAACAAGTAATTCGATATTACTTTGCTTTTGCTTATAGATTTATAAGTGTTCATGGATGATTTAAATTTCTTTTCTTCAGCTTCAGATACTATACACACATTTATTACGCACATACACTAAAACACAAATTTACCCAGAACTGTTGCAGGGACAGCAAGAGAGAAAGGGGGGAAAACAATGAATGGGAAGAGTAGGATTGTCAATGAGTAATGAAAAGCATAACTATCTTTAACAGCCAAGAATCCTCTAGTATCTTAAGAACTAACAAGCATATTTATGGGTTACATCTGTGGCTCAATAAAGTTTCTTTCCTCAGAAACAGCCTTCAAAGATGCAATGAGGTAGATGACATACTAACCCGAGGCAACATTCCTCAAATTCTAATTGGCACAGCATGGCCTTCAAGGTTTCTTCAGGACACATTTTATTTCTGTCATTATGCCATGATGAAATTGGAGGAAGGCATATAATAAAATTCCTTTTCTCTGCCCCTAGTTCATCTATTACAAATGGGAAAAGCAGATTTGAAAACAAGAGAGAATTACAGCATGTTCCTTTTGAGCAAGTCTTTAGATTTGCGCCTATCTTTATTCCCAGACTGATTTCAAGAATGTATGAAATGCAGAACAATATCTCTGTTGACTTTGTAGACACATAGGCAACTTAAAAAACTGACTTGTCTACCAATATCCTTATGACATCTGTAAAGATGATGATTTTTCCTACAGTGCTTCTTAAAGATCATTTATAAGGTATCCCCATCCTTGCATTTTTGAGACATTTGAATCTGAATTCCATAATCCCCAGTTGGACATGTTGGCTTCATTTCCTTTGACTAATATTTCTAGGAATCTTGGGAATTGAAAACAATACATCTGGAAGCCAACAACCTGAAAAAGCTGCTTGAATTGTTCTTACTATTGGTATCGGCTAAAGAGCAAACCATATGATATTGCCATAAACAGGGTTCATCCAGATTGTATCTGTGAAAGGGCTCATCTATGATATTTAATAACCCATGCCGATTTGGAATCCACCCTTACATATGGCCTACAGTAGCATTGCAAAATGAGGAATGCTCACAGAAATTATGAACTAAAAGATAAAGATTTATTTAGAAAGAAAATATTGGATTCAAAAAGTGCAATACTATAAAATCCTAGCCAAAAAATGACCTGTTGGTCAACCCATCAGCAAATGGAGGGGCAGGCAGGAGTTGCTGACCTGAAAATCCTAACAGCTCAAAGTAGCTGAAAGTGCTTTCTCAGGAATGGGACAATGGAATTAACCACCATAGCCTCTTTCATATCATTGCTTGCCTGGAGCCTGTTTTACTATTACCACTCTATTCATAAGGTTCCACATTTCTTTTGGCCCCATGCTGCAATTCCTTGAAACTGGCTTTGACAAGGAGAAGGTTTTATCTTTCCTTCCTAACCCATACCAGAGGTGGTATTCAGCAGGTTCTGATCAGTTTTGGAGAACCGGTAGCGGAAATTTTGAGTAGTTCAGAGAACCAGAAAAAACCACCCCACCCCTTTCTATTCTCTGCCTCCCGAGTCCCAGCTGATCAGCTGGGTCTTCTTTTGTTGCCCTGCACAGGAGAATGGAGCTGGAAANGCTGGGTCTTCTTTTGTTGCCCTGCACAGGAGAATGGAGCTGGAAAGCAGGTTAGTGGGGTGGGGAGAGAATGGAGATTTTTCAGTATCCTTCCCCTGCCACGGCCACCAAGCCACACCCACCAAGCCATGCCATGTCCACTAAGCCAAGCCACAGAACTGGTAGTAAAAAAATGTGAATCCCACCACTGACCCATACCCACTTTCACTTTTGCTTCATTCCCCATGGCTATTTTGCAGATGATGGAAAACATAGGTAACAGATGAGGTTCTATCAAATATGGAACTATGTTGAACAGAGACTCAACAGTGACAGACTGTATGTGTTTGGTGTAGGCAAGACAAAGGTAGCCATTGGAATTATTCAGCTGAGGACTTAACATGTTAAATATTGTTTTTTACTGAGACAAACAGAAATCTATTATCTCAAAGGTGCCTTTTCAAACTTCTTGGATGAGAAGCAGAACATCTTAAAAAAAAAAACTGGAAGTCCAGTTGCCTCTTAAAAAAAGGACCTTTGGGACAACCATGACCTGGATGACTGAGAATCTCCATAGTCAGAAGATCCATTAGAATGTCTACTATATTGGCAATGAGGGACTAGACAGAATGAAACAAATGGAATGTGTTCTGTATGCAAATAACCGGCTTCAAATAATACATTCTGATTGGATACTTAGAACGAAAAGGGATTGGTTCCTTTTGAACCAATCCCTGCAGCCACGGGAAGGTGGCAAAATCAAACAATTGTCATTGGCTGCAAGCCGGCCGGGAAAAATGTATAAAAGACCGGCGCTGCTTGAGCCAATGTTCCTGTTCTACATCCTGGCTAAGAAATAAAGACTTTGCTGTTGGAACCCGGTCTACCTCGTGTTTTTCCGGACAAAACAGAATGGAAATGGAATTGTAACAAATGAGTTGCTCTTTGTCTAGAACCTTCTGTATTTGAAATGGTACAACCCTGGATCTGAACAAGGATGGAAAGAGCTTATTTGATCAATAAATCATTCTGACAAAAGCAACTTCCCAAAGCCATTCTTACTTCCACAGTATCCATACACTGCTTTCTTCATTGCTTTTTGTTCCTTAACCTTTTCTCTCTTTTTGAAAATGTCATCAACTCTCTCTTCACTCATATGTTGGTTATGCAATTCAATTCCCACTGATTGATACACGCAAATCTCAAAGTACTTCTACTGTATAAAAGCCACAATCATTCAGTATTCATTCATTTTTGTTTTACCCTTTATTTTAGCACATATATCTCTTAAGCAGCCTAGTCACCATTTAATGTGGTTTTTCTGTTATATCCAACTCTAATTTCTATAGAATATAGGGACATAATTATGCTTTTTATGCAGCCATTTTCTTTCAAATTCATTTTTGCAACAGATCAGATAGATCCACTACATTTCTACAGAAATTGTACATCTTCAATTTTCTCCACCCATTTCCCAATGTTTAGTTAGTGCAATACCAATGAAACATATTGTTCCACCTGCTCCTGATTTTTCACTTCTTATATATAACTTGCAGTTTATTTTCTCTGGCAACCACAGCTACATTGATATATTAATTTTTAGTTGAAATGCCTCATTGCAATATGTAATCTCTTCAACGTTCACTGCATAATATGGCCTGGTCAATAACCCAATACCACTGACATACAAAATCATGCATGCCTTCACATTCCCAATCAACATACATCTAGCACCATTACAAGTGCATCACACATTGCACATAGTTGATGTATATTGTGTTCTGCTCAACTCTTAATTTATTATCCACATAAGCTGTATTTCTTCATGCATTGTTTTTCTCACCTACAATATCTAACCTTCAATTTTATATTACTCAGGATCTGTCATAATTAATTTTATCCTGTTTTTTTTTTTTTTTGCAAATCAGCAAACATGCAAATGCTTTCTTTTTCACATTCATCCATTTCGGAATAATTCGTTAAAATCCCCCAGTGTGCTCATTTTCAACTCCTGAATCTTTTCTTTCACATGTTGCCTTATATGTGTGGGGAGGTGTGGGTGTTTGGGTATGAAAGAGAGAGGGGAACAGCCCACCTCTCAGGTTTCCCACCTTTTTATTATTTTCACACCTGCATTTAAAAAACTACTCAGCCACTCCATGAACACACCCCATTCATATTGTCCCAGTTGCATTATCAATATATACAGCCTTCCCATTTATCAGATATCAAAACATTTATGACTATCATTATTTTTTTGGGGAATGTGAACATTTATGACAGGTATTTCTGTTCTATTCTTTGATACATTACTATTATCCTCATACAAATCTGTAAAGTATTTCTTGTAGCATTCCATTTCATTATTTCATGACTTTGTTACATGATTTTTATTTATTGTCAAAAATTAAAGTGCAGTCATGCATTTTATCAATTTTATGTTTAATTTCACTGACACTGCTGGGCTCTTTTGTTTCGCTGATTTCTACCATTTTCAAACAGTTTTTAACTTGCTTCAAAATAAATGCATTTTCTTTTTCTCTTTTCATCTTAAACTGTTCCTTGCTCTCTTTTACTACTTTAATATTTGTATTATCCTTAAATGTTGCAACAATTGTTCTCTTAAGGCTAGGTCACATCGGCCAACTGATGCAAAATGTATGTAAAAAGGACACAGCGGACGAGCAAATTTTCCATCCGTTGTTATCCGCTCTCAAAAGTGCCCCAAATTTGATTAAGAGAGACGGACAACAACGGGAAAGGAAGGACATGGGAGGACGTAGCAAGGATGTAAGCGGATGCTCACCGGAAGCCTAGCAGATGGAACGGTGAATGAGAGCAGTTGACACAGTAAACCGCAGGGCCTTCCCATGGGAGACAGAGAAGCGAACCGCAGCGAAGGGAGCGGGATGCAGAGCGAGATGCCGAGCGGGGATGCCTAGCAGATCAAAGCGTTCATTGCGCATGGTGGGGAGGATGCATTGCTTCAGGGCCCCGCGATATAAAGGAAAGCTCAGCAACAGGCTCACCGATTTCAGAAGGAAAAGACCTGCTTGCAGAGACATCTTCAGCCAAAAACCCATGGGAAGAAGAGGAAGCCTGTGCGCGTATCCTGCATAGCCCTGGCAAGAAGGACAGGACCACCATCCCACCTCTGGCGCTGTCTCTGCTCATATGGATGCTAGCATGGTGGAGACTGCTGGTGCTTCTTCTGCATGCTGGTGCTGACATGTGGCGCTGCTCTGGATGTGATAGCATAATCTGCTGGTGCTGACCTCTGCTGGTGCTAGCCTCCTGGTGCTGGTGCTCTCCATAGGTGCTGAACTCTGCTGTGATGGCTGTTGGTGCTAAGGCTGAGCTGCTGGTAGCGATGTTGGGTGGTGGTGTGCTGCTGCTGTGCTGCTGGTGTGGTGGACAGCCCTAGAACCTCAAAAGCTGCGGATGAGGACCAGAAGGCCTAGGCCAGAGAGGCAGAAGCAACTCACGTAAAAGGGGAGAGGACGACAGTTACTCCATTGCAGAGGACCATGAGGAGAATCGAGATGGTAGAGGAGAACGAGTAGCCTTCTGGAGGAAGGGACATAGGCTCTATCAGACACCAGCGAAGCAAGGCTTGGAGAGAGAGGCGGAGGCCTTGGGCTACACTTCGGTATGTCCTCCTGGGATGGTGAAGCAATACACACCTGTACGGGAAGCTGCACCTGAAGAAGTTCTGGCCAAGCCGCAGTCAAGCTCACCGACCGGCGAGACCTATGTCATGGCAAAGTGAGCTTCTGTCTGGAGGTAGACTCTGCACCCACGAGGAAACGCCCTCGTTCCCCCGAAACCCCTCTCTCAGGGCAGCCCACAGAAAGCCAGTCCTTCTGGCCAAGGAGTCAGCTCCTGTGTCCAGGAGGTATCCTGAGCGCCCCACGCACGGAGACCCCCCCGACAGCTGCACTCCCCTGCCAGAGCACATGGAGGATCCCCTGACGCAGATGCGACGCAAGAAGAGGCCTGCTGCACGAGAGACCAAGCCCGACACCCACACCCAGCTGCCACTCCCAGAAAGCAGGCAGAGAGGCGCGGGAGGGGCGAGAGCCACACTGGTCCTCTTTGGAGAGTCAGTGAACCATCAGAGCAGCGTAGATCTCCTCTCTCAGCTGGTTACATAGCTTCGAGATTCCCATCCTGCTAACAGGAAAGCCTTTCCTCACCTACGATGGAACCAGACCCTCATCGAAATGCCCAAAGGCCCAGTACCAGGTCGATCAGGAGGAGGATACAGGTCTTCTGCACCACCCTCCAGCCCAGCTGAACCTGCTCTGACCACTCAGGTCTGCTCCTCCACGCGCAGGCGATGTCCAAGGCCCTTCCAAGGCTTTCAACAGCCCTCACCTACCAAGTACCGGCTACCAGGAGTTCCAGCCAGCACAGAGCATACCTCTCCAGTCCAGGCCACAAGGTACATCAACCACCACAGGTGCCACTGATGCCACTGGCCTGGACAGATGCAAAACGTATGCATAAGGACAACAGCGGACAAATATGCAAATTTCGGGGTGGCTCCACCATGGTCATCCAGCTCAAAAAGTGGCGAAACATCTTGCATAAACAGAACGGAAAAGAATGGAAAAGAATCCGGAAAAGAACGGACATGGGTAGTATGTAGTGGAGTTAAACAGATGTTCATAGGAAGATCTAGCGGATGGAAGAGCGGATGGAAGCAGATGACACCTCCGAGGGGTTCCGGGGGAGGAATTTCAAAAGTGGAAGCATAGCGGAAGGGGCGTAGGACGCATAGCGGAATTGAAGCGAGCATCATGGATGCCTGTAGGAAACAAAGGGGGATGGCCACGTGGATGTATATCGGATGCAAAAGTGTCACTGCACATGCAGGAGTTTTGAATTGCGTCAGGCTCCGCGGATATAAAAAGATGCAGCACGCATGCAGTCCAGCATACAGGAAAGACTGCTGCCACATACATCTTGCAGACACCCATGGTTCGTTAATCAGCAAGAAAGGAAGCCGTGGCCCTTACCTTGTCAAGCTCTGGCAAGGTGAAAAGCCAGAAACCAGCATCCCAACCCCTGGCACTGACTCTGAAGCTTCTGCGTGCTTGGGGGTGGACCAGCCCCAAGGCCTTCAAGCCCTTGCCTGCTGAAGGCCTTGCTGCTCAACCCCTGAAGGACCCTGCTGCCTAAAGTCGCTGAAGGCCTGCTCAAGCCCTGCCAGAGAGAGGAAGAGGCCAAAGGAAGGAGAAGGAGAGAGGAAACAGTCAACGCTTTCGGAGCATGCAGGATCTGAGTGCTGAATGGCTGAGGGAAGAACTGTGATACCTCTGACGAGAAAGGGCCACAGACGTATTCGGACACCAAAGAAGAAGGCATGCAGCTTGGAGAACAGCAGAAGGCCTGGGGTACACTGCAGAAGTACTCCTTGGATGGTGAAGCACATTCAGCACCTGATGTATGACAAGCTACACCTCAAGAAATCTGGGCAGGCCACTGTCAAGTCACTGACCGGGAGCTGTACCATCATGGCCAAACGTGCAGTTTTCCTGGAGGGTGAGATTCCGCCACCGAGGAGCAGCCCTCTGAGACCCCTCTCCATTAGACAAGCCCACAGACAACCAGTCCTCTTCCAGCCAGGAGCCAAGCTACCCTGTCCAAAGTGTCTTTCAAGGCCCCACAGCAGAACCCCCCAACAGCTGTACTCCCCATGCGGCAGACTTGGAGGATCCCGTGGAGGATTGATGCCCTGCTGTCACAATGGAGGAAGAAGCAGCAGTCACCAGAGGCCAACCTTCCCACCACCCCCACCCTAGCCTTCCAGGGATGCAGGGCAGAGAGGCAGGACTGGAGGCCAAGACCACGAGTGTTTGATGTTGAGATACGGACACAATGCAGACCAGCCACAGAACTTTTCTCAGCTGGTCCACTTGACAGAGCATCCTGGCCGGAACACCTTCAATCACCTACTGAGCAGACCTGAGGGCCTGCCTGAAGCCTAGTACCAGGTGGATAAGCAGAAGATAACAGCACTTTCTGGCACAACCTTCAAGGCCCAGCTTGAACTGTTCCTACCCAGTCCAGGTCTTGCTCCTCCAACCCCAGGCGATTTCACAGCCCTAGTACACAAGGGCTTTCAACAGCCCCTCACCTACCAAGGCTAACGAGTACCAGAAACTTCCCACACAGAAGCAGTAACTTCCCAGGTCCAGGCCCAGGTTCATCGCATGCCACAGACGCCACTTCCTCACCAGCTGCAGACAGACAGCCCCACTACACTCCTCTCCTCCACCCCACAGCCAGCCCGTCACAGACAATCTGTCATCAGTCATTGGGCCTGACATCTCAAGTCCTTGATGAAGGCCTCTTCAACCTCATGGACTGAGTCAGCTCTCGATAGCTTCTGAAACACAACCACCATCTGTTGTTACCCTCGGGCCCAAGCACCCAATGGTGCTCAGACCAGCACTTCAAGCCACAGCCACTCACAGTCCCTGCCTGCTGTAACAGCTGAGACCCAGGCACATGAATCAGAGTGACTGAGAACAGTGTCAGAGGACTGAGTATGTTTACTTTGTTAAGTTTATCTTTGCTTTAAAACACTTTATTGGTTCATTTTGCTTATTTAGTACAGTCATTAAAGTTTACCTAAGAAATTTATCTTGCTTAAATATTTAACACAGTTTTACTTGGTTCATTTTGCTTATTTAATAAAAGTCATAAAGTTTACTAAGAAAGTTAAAAAGGTTATCTTTGCTCCACTTAATACAGTTTACTTGGATCCATTTTCTTTTTTTTATTAAGTCATAAAGTTTTACCTAAGAAAGTTTAATTAAAGTTTACCTTTGTTTAAGACCACTTATTTATCTTGGTTCATTTTTTCCTTAATAAAAGTGTTGGTGAAAACTTTGAAAAAAATGGTTAAGCCTTTGCATGCTTGTGGGATAAGATAAGATAGTTGTGTTAGATAACCTCCAATGCAAGCATAGTGGGACTGTATGGTCCACCCTCCCAGGTGCCACACCTATGGGCCCTATTATTATCAATAAAACAATATAATCAATCATCCACACATGTCAACATAAACACATCTTTATAAATGCCCTGTTCATTGTAGGGACCCACTCAACATACATGGCACAATCTATCAGTGTTATCGACAGCCTTAAGGAAGCATTCCATTAATCATTATCTATCATCCTTTTCTTGCCACTCCAACTGCCTCCAGCTGGAGTTGTACAGTGTCCCAGTAGTTGCGCTGCTTCTTCCCTTCACGTGAAGCTCTGTTGCTTGTTACATCCACAGTGGTCTATCAGTTACGTCCTTGCCTCCATTTCATCAGGGCTCCATTTCCCCATTTCCCTTGTTGACAGTCGGACAACGTTGTTTTTGCAAGACTGGGTAAGAGGTGCCGGCATGAGCATTCGTGCAGTGGATGCAGCACAGCTTCCAACAATGTTCCTCACGATCTTCTGGGCGATGCTGCATGGTGGTGAGAGGTACCTGGAACTTGTTGGCCAGATGCCAAAGGCGTTCTCCACCACCCGTCTTTGGCCCTGGACAGCCTGTAGTTGAAGGGAGCCATCTCTTCACAGGTGAGGTATCTTGGAACTGTACGGCTTCAATGAGTAGGTTCTGAGGGAGAACGTGTCATCACCAACGATGAAGTAGGCACATCTTTTGTGTCATTGGGTAGAGGTCATTGACCTGGAAAAAACCATGATGAGGTTGCGTTTCCAGCCATCCTTGAGGTCATTTGCGTTGTATACCTGGGCATTGAAGCTGACCCGTTGCCTGACAGCAGTCGCGATGTAGCAATTGGACTTTGTAGTCCAGCATCGACCATGGCAAAAGAGGATGTACTGAAGAAGCCTTGTAGTTGTAATAAGTGGACTCTGCGTTGTTTGGAGCTTTGCAGTCATGTGCTTCCCATCTATGGCTCAACGGTGTGGGTAATTTCCACCTCTGATTACCACTCTTCTGCAAGTTTCTCAGCCTTGTTCAGTGATGGGGCACCTGAGGAGCTCTCCACATATTCTCAATGATGGCCTGTACACTCTCTGACCACCTTTGCTGATGGTGTTGCTGTCAGCACCCTCCATGCATACTGCTGTTTCTGTATGTGTTCCAGAGGCCAGGTGGCGCAGAGTCAGTGCCACTTTCAGCCAGGGTTCCAGGTTGCGGCAGAAGTTGGTGCTAGGCTTGCAGTCAACCTGGGTCTCAGACGCAAACCAAGTTCATCAAACATGGCTGGTGGCATTCCTCATGAGTGATGGAAGCACGAGGTCTTCATTCCTCAGCCTCCCGCCATCAACTGGTCATACAGTCCCAAACTCCATTCTTCTCATTATACTCCTTGGACCCACACAGCTTTTTGGACATCTCCTTCTGTGTAAAACTATAAGTCTGAAACAGGTTTTGGTTCTGGTGATGAGATGAGCACAGTTTATCATACGTGGCTGTGTCATGATCATGTGGAGAACAATTGATGATGTTAAACCAAGACTCAAGGGTGAAGAGTGGTCTGTCACACATGGCTGCTGGACTCAGATCCAGATGATTTTCTCCCCCTTTTTATAGAAAATATCGGTTGTCTGCTCGGTGTCCTTCTACATACTCTCGACAAACTCCAAACATCCTACATATACAAGATACATCCCAGATATAAACGTTTTGTCCGTTTTGAATACTTTATATACAAGATGCATATGCTTACATCCTTTCTATTTCCATGCTACTAACTCTGTGTAGACATTCTGTGTACCTTTTGTTTCCTCCCTCTTTCCGTTTCAGCTGCAGCGGATGTGAGTTGAGTGGATGGCCATAGGATGCAGAGAGGATTCAGCGGACGTTTAACGGATGATAACGGACATAGAATGTTTGTTGCCTGTATATGTCGCGGATGTACATCTTACGGCATGGAAAGTTCATCCATTCAGAAAGTTTTGTGCAGCTCAAACCTTCTTGCGCGGATGAAATCTCATTGGACGGATGTTCGACAGATAGAGCGTATGAAACATGTATGTAGTGAGTACACAATGGATGCATCGTGTTTTCCAATGGATGGCAAGCTTTTTTTAACATTTTACATTGTCTTTGCATCCGTAAGTGCAGTGGGACCGGGCCTTTATCTAGTGAGATCAAGAAGAAAGGCCTTCTCCATGGTGGCTCTCTCCCTGTGGGGTATCATCTCTTAGATGATAAGAGATAAGATCTTGATATTCTTCCAAAAGATCATGAACACAAGATTTTGCCAGTAGGCCTGGGAACCTCAGAGAGATATGGACCCCTCAAGTGGTTTGTTTGATTGTTGTCACCAGAAAGGTGGGAGTTGTTGAATTTGTTATTGAGGACTTTATTTCTATAAGCTTCCCAGAGTCAGTGGGAGTGAATGTCCACATACATTTTATTGAATAAACAAATAAATGATATTATTTTCACACAAATAATTTCCATGGGCCTATTTTCTTAGAACCATGTTCCATTTTTTCCCCATCGGTGTACTATTTTTTTTCTGCAGTTGTTCTACTTTAATTTTTGCTTCTTTCCTTTTTTCCATGTCCGTTTTCTCCAAAATGCATCTATGATGAGAACCTCTCATTTTTCCTACATCCTTCATTAATCCTTTTAATCTTTCATCAAAAGCAATCAAATCAATCATGCTTCTACATTCTTATAAACCTAATTCTTTGTTGTGTGTATATATGAATAAATTTACTTTGAAACTTTGTTTTTGGAATAAACACATCTTTTTCTAAACAGGAACTCATCAACCATTTATTCTTATGTCTCTGGATGGCTCAATTACTTTTTCTGTATTCTCTCATCTCATTCTCATCTATCCATTCATGTCACCTACTGGAATAATTTTACTGCTGGTTCACATTCAATCAGAATGTTGCACAATTTTTCCCAAAAGTCATCTCTGATTCTTCCATTATCAGCATTCACTGGAGCATAAAATGCAGTTGTCACCAGCCTCTGGGTTCCTTTTTCATGCTCACTCACAACAACCTTGATAATACAAACCCATTCTAACATATATTTTAGCTTTTTCATTCACGATTAAACTGATATTTTCAATTCCCATTCCACTCCAAAAAATAGATCACTTTTATTTTTATTCATCCCTCAGCTTCCTTTTAGTTCCATAGATACTGCTTTACTGACTTTGATTTTCATTAGTAATTCATGCTCTTTACTCTTCTTGCATTCCAAATTACAATGCTCCATATGCTATGATTGTCACCAATTGGACCCAAAGAAACTGATCTCCACAAGCAATCATGGTTGTTGTTAGCTAAGACTTTCACAAAATGTTTCTTAACAATGTCTTTTGTAAGAGAGTATGCTAGGCTATTAACTTTAATTATGACACCTTACACACAAGTCAATATTAGCTAATCAATATTGGCTATTTTTAGTACTTTTTTGCTTGTATGCCACAGACACAACCAAAATCCCCAAGCATGCTCATTCTCTCCTATGAAATCTTGGATATCTAATGTAGATCCTACCTTCTAAACCAACATTATTTGCATTACACCAATTAGGAGACATATTCATATATTGGCACACTCAGGATGCAATAGATAATTTAGAAGAAAAGCAGAAAAAAATAGTACATGGGGCAACATCTCAAAATGGGAGTTCTTTATGATCAAGGTATCTCTCCTGCCAGGTGACTATGATTTCCTAAAAATAATTGAACCCAGACAACACACTGTTTAAATGAAATTGAAATTTTATGTTATATAAATAAGACAAATAAAAAATTGAAAAAAGGCAGTTCTTTTCACTACATTCTCAGTGGGTTAACTGAGAACTATAAATTATTAGTCATTCTTCAACTAAGTTACTTGGGAAAGATTGACTTTTAAGTGTATGCATTTAGGATTCTGACCTAAGATAGCAACCTTATTTTGCCTGTCTGCAATTAAAAGTTACAAGCCTTGCTTCCATGAAGGAAGAATAGCCACCACCTTTTTAATCCAGTCATTTCTGTAATGTATGGAGGTCTGCATGTTATGACAGTTGAACCAAACATAAGGATATAAAGGGTCGGATCTATAACTTGAATCAAATCAATAATCAAATACATATATGATGCGAAACATGATACTAAATAGAGATTGGCACATAAGCAACTTCCTGGAATGACAGACAATAAGCCAACTGTTATATTACGGGAAAAAGAGACTCGAGAGCAGCATGACTTTCAGTTCTTTATTTAGTTCCTGAAATCTGTCTGACTGCGGAGCCACGGCAACCTCTTTTATAGCGGCTGCTCGCGGCTCGCAGCCAATGACGGTTCTTTGAATCTCCCGCTGCTCAGGCGGACCAATCACAGTAGCGTTGAAGAACCAATCACAGTGTAATATTGGTGGACCAATCAGGAAGTGGTATTACAAGTATGCTAATATAGAACACCCCTCCCCATTTGGTTTAGTCCAACCTACGTTACGTAGTCACATAAGTAGGCAGGGCTTTTATGGTGTCTACTTGACCTGCGCAGCTCGCAGCTCATTGTGTTATTGTCTTCGGCCGGTTCGGACGGGATTGCTGTTTCTCCCGTCCTTCTCAAATGGAACCTCCTGGAAGGTGGAGTCAGCCATGCGCTCCCGCCCGGCCTATCGTGGCTGGTAGAGTCAGCTCGGCTGATCCCTTCCGGAGTGGCTTCGTGTTGTTTTCCGTGCCTGTTCTCTCTACTGAAGTCATCTCCAGGTAAGTCATTGTGGTTTTCTTTCTGCGGTTTCTGTGATGTTGGTTGGCGGGTGTTGTTTAGGTTTTGTTGCAATGTTTACTTGTGCTAGTGGAGGTCTCCCTCCCTGCTTATTCGTGTTTGAGGGTCTCCCCCCTCTCTAGTCTGGTTATTATTATTTTTTAATGTTTGATGAGTTCTGATGTGTGTGTGTGTTCTTTTCCTTCACACCTGGGTTTGTTAGTGTTTCTTTCTTGTGTTCGTGATCTCAGTTGATCTATGTGTCTCCTCCAGCTTCTTCCATCCTCTGTTTCTAGTCTGTATGACCAGGGTCCTGGTATTCTGGGTTATTATTGCTGGTATCCACAGTGGTGCCCTGTGAGATTTTTATGCGTAGACCAGGTCTCCTGTTCCGAATGTGCGTGTTACTAAGGAGTCTGCTGGTTTTTCAGGGCTGTAAGTGGGTGTAATCTATCTAGGTGCGATCTTAATTTTCTGTCCATCAATAGTTCTGCTGGGCTTTTATTCGTTGTGGTGTGATGTGTTATATAGTTAGCATTTTGCAGATTTTTTCTTGTATGTTCCCCATGTCTAGTTCTCTGTAGTTCTCTTTCGTACACCGAACCATGTGTTCCACCCGCCCATTTGTAGCCGCCACCCCGGCACTG
This sequence comes from Laticauda laticaudata, assembly GCA_004320025.1. NCBI lineage: Eukaryota > Metazoa > Chordata > Lepidosauria > Squamata > Elapidae > Laticauda > Laticauda laticaudata. The sequence goes on from BHFT01009965.1 coordinate 14,341, forward strand.
TCAGGCATGTCTTATCCGTGTTCGGCGAGGAACTTTTCAAATGTCAACGCCGTAACTGCAGCCCGTTGTCTGAAACCAATAGATCAGCAACCCATGTGTTGCAAACAGTTCCTCAGCTGTCTGATGATGCTTCTGTTGTTGTGGAGTTCATGATGCTTACCTCCAACCAAATTTGAGTTGGCGTCTGCATTATTAAAAAAATATGTGTCCTTTTGTCGGCCCTGCGAATCTATGTATATTCTCGAAAAGATCCCCTCGGTGTTTCCCGGTCGAGCCAGGTGCAGCAGTGGGTGTAGGTCTGCATTTTTGCCATTGCATGCACGTTTCCACCTATCTCCAATATCCTTATCCATCCTGGCACCATTACATAACCTGGCCAGGGATTTCATTTGTACGATCCCGGTGGTCCTTCATGCAAGACATAAAGTACTTGTTCTTGGAGTATTCCGGTATGACTACCCGATCCCCCATAGTATACAACTTTTTAAATCGAGAGTTCCATCTGTCTGTTTGGAAGGTTTAAAGTCTCATCTGTCTCGTTTTCTGCCACCCTTTTCCAACGCCAGTTTTAAAATCTGCACCATCTTTTGTTCTTGCGGTTCTTTCACGATGTCCGCTGCGGTTATGGGTAGGTTTTGGTAATGTCTCAGTTTGTAGCGTGGATGTGGTTGTTGCTGGGTTCACGTCCAGTTCAGGCAGGGAGAACGGCTCAGGGCGTCAGCGTGTGATATGTCCTTCCCTTGCCCAGTGGATATTTGTAACTGTATCGGCAAGGAATTCGGACACCTTGTATTTGTGTGTGACGGTATGTTTGGGGTGGCCTTGTTTCCTGCGAGTATTCCCAAGATTGGCTTGTGGTCTGTGATAGTGAGAAAGTCCTCCATAGAGGTATTCATGGAATCACTTGACTCCAGTTATCGCTGCTAGCACCTCTCTGTCCAATTGGCTGTCCTTTCTCTCTGCTTTAGATAGCGTTTTGGAATTACAATGCGATCAGCGCTTCTCTCCTTCCCATCTGGTAGCGTGTGGCTGAGTATGGCTCCGATGCCAAAAGGTGATGAATCGCAGGTGCTGTCAGCGGCAGGGTTTCGCTGTATTAAATTAACACAGATTCGGATGTCAGCAAGTCTTTATCCTGGAACGCGTTCTTCTCATTGCCCTCAGGTCCAGGTAGCTGTCTTATCCAGAATCTGTGTCATGGTTCTGGCGTCGTTGCCTTCTGTGGCAGAAGACATTATAGAAGTAATGAGTTCCAAAAATGCTTGCAGGTCTGTTTATTTTTGGGTCTGGGAGCTTCTTTTATTGCTTTGATTTTTCTGTTCTGTGCGGTCGATTCCTTCTTTATCTATTAGTACCCAGGAATTCAACTTTAGAGTGCCTAGCTGGATTTTTCTTTTTTTACTTTGAGTCCCGCCTCTTGAAATCTTTGTAAGACTTTCCTGAGGTGGCTTTCCAGTTTTTCCATTGTACTAGCTGATACCAGCATATCATCGAAGTATGGAACCACCCCTTTTATTCTTGTAATAGGTGCTCTATCAAGCTTTGGAACACCCCTGGGGCCACGCTGACTCCAAAATTGCAGTCTTTTGCACTGAAAGCCCCCCTGTGAGTCACAATGTTTGTGCCTCTGCTGTTTCGGGTCGACTGGCAATTGCTGGTATGCTTGTGCAAGTGAGCTTTGCGAAGATCTTTCCTCCCCCCCAACGAATGTAACAGATGTTGTACCACAGAACGGGTCATGCGCTTTGTTGTAGCGCGTGGTTGAGGGTGGCCTTTAGTCTCCGCGAATGTGCACAGACCCATCTGGCTTAATTTGAATCACAATTGGCGTTTCCCACCTTGCTGGTCTATTTGTTCCAATACCCTTGTGCGATGTGTTATCCAATTGCTCATCGATCTTTGGTCTTAATGCGAAAGGGACTTGCTGCTTTAACCTGACTGTGGCTATTTCGGTTCAAATTAAATGAGATAGGGACCCTTGGTACTTGCCTAGTTTTTCATCGACCATCCTGGAAATCCCTCATCAGCTCTCCTCCCAGTCTGTTTTGGTGATGCTGTTGAATTCCGGTCACTCCGATTCCCGGGGCACGAACCATTCGAGTCCCAGTGGCTTGGGCGATCCCGGTCTACGATTGTTGATAACAATTTCGTGTGCTTTCTCAAGTTAACTTGAAATGTCCGAGTCCGACTACGGGGATCCTGTTCCCTGGTAGTCTTCAGGTCAGTTTTTGGTTCTCTAGTTCCTTTCTTCATATGCTTGGTATCAGTTTCTTAAGTATATTCCATGATCCATAGACAGGTATGAGCCGGGATCCACCTCCATTTTGCATTGTTGGCCTTCGATGTTGACTTGCACATGTACCTTTCGGGCATCGGTTGCATTCAAATGCCCAATGGTATCGTTTGTGTGTCTCTTACTTCGGTAGGCTTCATTGAGCCATTTGTTTCTGTTTTCTCGGCTCCACAGCTCCCTGCCTGTCTTTCTCTTATTCTGGGGTTGTGTTGTGTGTGCTGTCACTTCGTCTGGGGCTGTAGCTGTTTCAGTTCCAGCAGACCTTGCTATGTCCCATCTCTTGCAGTGCAGGCAACCGCGTTGAGGAAACATCTCTCGGAACGGGGGATGGTCTCCTCCACACCTGGCGCACTGGAACCCCGACTTATGTTCTCTCCTCTCCCGTCTTTTCGTTCAATTGGAGTCTGTGTATTTTATTCTTCCTCGTCATTGGTCATTGGACAGGACTCGATGTCCTCATGGTGCGTGGTGGTGGTGGTGGTGCCCTCTAGTTTCTTCTCTGGGGTGGCTTGTCTCTGCCAGTTTTTCCTGGCTTGCCGCTATTCATTAACCGCATGGTGGTGCTTGATTTTTTTTGCGGCTTCGCTGCAGTGGCCTCGGTGACTGTGAGTTTTGGTCGGGGTCAGCAGTCGGCTCTGCAAGTGAGTCTCTCAGTCCTAGGACCACGCGTCTCTCATGGCTTCATCCATGTTGAGGAACTTGCATGCCCCTCCAACCCTAAGAGCCTCTACAAAATCTCCGATGCTCTCACCTTCTTTCTGGTCCCCTTTATAGAATTTCATGTCTCAGACTAAGTTGGAAATCGGTACGAGCGCATAAAATGGGCCCTCAGTATTCTGTCCAATCTGAGTCAAGGTCCATTTGCTTTACGTCTGCAGTTTAGCTAATTGCTGCCTTGGCCATCTTGACACTGTGGGCCCCCACAGTGGGTCAAGAACACGGCTCTCTTCCTGTTGTCGAGATCCTCTGTAACTCATTGCTCTCGAGGAACATGAGGAATCTGTTGATGTACGATTCCCAGTCCTCCGTCGCTGGGTTGAACGGTGCGGATGGCGAGTTGCTGCTGGCCATTTTGTCTTCACTCGGTTCTCGTTGCCATGTGCTCAACTGGTCTTCTTTGTCTCAGTATCCCATCCTTGTCTCCAGTGTTATGTCGCAGGAAAAAGAGACTCGAGACCAGTGTGACTTTCAGCTTTTATTTAGTTCCTGAAATCTGTCTGACTGCAGAGCCATGTCAGCCTCTTTTATAGTGGCTGTTTGTGGCTCGCGGCCAATGACAGTTCCTTGAATCTCCCACCGCTCAGGCAGACCAATCACAGTAGCGTTGAAGAACCAATCACAGTGTAATATTGGTGGACCAATTAAGAAGCAATATTACACGTATGCTAATATAGAATACCAACAGTGTGCCATTTTGAAGTCTGAAAGAGCCTAGGATAATACACCTACAGTTCTTCCCAATTAAAATGGCCACTAAACCTTTGTCTCTAGCACCCCCACCTGACCATGAAAGAATACAGATTTTATCGGAATTCACAAAAGTAATAGATACCACTAAGAAGAATGTTGTTGCCTTAATACATCACATTTGGAAATATTTGCTATTAAATTATGATTTCTTCTATTCATGTGATATATTACAGTATATCAATTTGATAAAGAGAAGCAAATGTAATTGTAATAGAATAAAAGCCTGTGCATTTTGATGCAGGTTCAGTAACTTTGTAAATTGATAATAATTTTGACTCTTAAATAGCATTTATAGTTTTGATTAGCTTTATAAATACCATCAGTGACAATCAATATATATTAGCTGATGATAAGAGTAATATTTTTATTTCTTAGTATATATATTTAAAAATAAGACTTGTTTTTGTGTTATTTCATGGTTCAAACTTTTCTCCCCCAACATGGAAAAACAGGCCCTTCTCTTCTTTGACTTTCCTTAACTCAGCGAAGGCTCATCCTTATGAACGAACCCTTTACTTCCTTTCCTAGTTCTTTCCTGCATTCTTGCACTTTTATTTGAAGAACCCAAATGACATTTAAGACTGCTAAGCTTTCCACCGCAGTGATAAATATTTTCCTTTATGTTTCAGTACCAGATTTCTTCTATTCTTTCAAAGAGGTTTATGCTTCTGTTGTGTCTATTTTTATATCCTTACCATGAGCATTATTTTTCCTGAAGGTAGGAAACAGTCGTTGCAAAATCATTATTCTCTTTGAAACCTCTTCTGTCTTTATTAAGATGCTTCCCTTTGGTCCTTCGAGGTTGACTCAGATAGAGATGTGTGGGCTGAGATTATGAGTGAATCAGCGCCACATATTTATGTGGGAATAATAATTCAGCTTCTTTCCCTGTACTGGGCATATATCAGTATATGTTTCTCTGATATTTCTTCCATAGAACAGAAAATAAAATTTCTTTCCAGCTTGACTTCTGATCACATTGGAATGCCCTGGATATCACATGGATGCCCTGATAGCTTCCTTCACAATAATACAGAGATGGACAGCTATTACTTTTTCTCAAGAGGTTTTTCCATTTCATTTTTACTTACTAGTCAAGATCAAATCCCTGGTGGTCTTTCATTTAAGTATAACCAGATCTTACCATGTTTTTTTTTAATCAACCACAGTCAGTTATTGCCAATTAACTTAGTCACAGGATCTAAAAAAAAGTAACTGGTCCCATTGAATTGAGTAGAATTCAGTTTAAGTAAGCATAAAAATGGATTATGTAACTATAATCTTCTGTGCAGGGACCCCTACACTGTTTAGATATACTTCTGAACAAACAGATTTAGAGAACGGCTAGAAATCTATTTTAACATCTTACAGATTTCACTTTTTCCTTGATTTGGGAATAAATTATGAGTAAGAATCTTTGTAATAGAAAATCTCAATGTTCTTTTTCAGACTATGGATACAAAATTGTTTGAGAGCAAAAATACAAATATACACTGCTGTATATTTAAAGTCTGTACATAGTTTTAGAGTATCACAAAAAAGTATTAGAATAACTGAAGCTATTAAGTGTGTATGTATACAAGGCAGAACTAATTCCAAAATGCTTGGCAATGTAGAAGAAAAGAAGAGCTTAGAAATCTGGTGATACAATGGCATGTGAGAATGACCCTGAGAGATAGAGGAAGAGCCACGGTGAATGGATAGGCAAGTTAGGATTAGGGGCAAATTAAGATGCTGCTTAGCCCTTAAAATGCTGCTTAGCCCACAAAAGAATTGTGAGCATGGCAAACATTTCATAAGGGATCCTTGAACTTATCAGTCTTGCCCAGATTGGAAGCATGCCCAGATGAACTAATTCTACTTTATTGTAAGGTTATGTTCACAGAATTAAATCTATAGAAGTCTGAAAGTATATTTCTCCCTTGCCCCGTTTTACAGCCCAAGAAACAAGGGAAAGTCCCTCCTGAGTCATTTGTACATCTCTAGGAAATGTTTTTCCAATACTATAATTGAATTGGTGCTAAGAATAACAGAATTCCAGAATAAAACAAATAATGTGTTGCTTCAATTTAGAATATTAGATGTTTTAATATTGGAGATTTTCAACAGAAACGATCAAGTGCTCCTTCAATTTTTGACAAATTGTAATATAATAATCAGATTGATACCATAAAGAATCAATTCTAGAGCCTGGAACTGTCAGATTCTATTTCTCCTGGCAGTTCAAGGCTTCCTCAGAAGTGATTATCTGTGTCTAGGGGAAAGTATCTCCAAGGGTTGGAGATGCCATTCACTGACATACTAGCCCTGTCTCTGATGGCATCTCATCTCCTAGCAATCATACACATGAATATTCCACTACCTTCAGGGAGATAATAAACACATAAAAAAATAAATTTTATAGCATTCACTGAATGAAATTCTCCAAGCATTCAGAGCTCCAGGTGACCTAGGCTTTGTAAAAGAGCTTTACTCTTGCACATACCTTTGTATGCACCAAAGCAAGCTAGTCATCTCATAACAAGGCAAGTGTCTCCTCATAAATTAGTCTAAGATTAACAATATCTTCTAAAATCTAAATAATAGAAGGAGATGACTTGAGGCATATTAGGTATTGCTAAACTATGAATTACAAGGAATGTAAGCATGAACTATGGGATTTATAGACTCTAGAATACACAGAAACAATCTAGTAAGACATCTGAGGGCTTGCGTACTTCCACATAGGTGAGATATAAAGTAGGTTGGTCTACCTGTTCTCAATCCACATATCAGAGTTCCATTCTGCCTCATTAACAAGACTGGTGTTGGGCTAGCAGTACACTGTTAGATTCAGTGATTCAGTCATGCCAGTGGGAAAAGCCATCACCAGTTGATGTTTCTAAAGTGATATAGGGCTGAGTATAGGAAAGGAAACAGATGTTGACAGAAAGCAGAATGGTAAGTTTGGCAAGCTATCAGAAACTGATCTATTGGATGGGTGAGGACTCCTGCTCCTCCATCTTCTGCTTTAGCAGGAACTCCCTTGAATCAACTGCAGTCTCCATTATCCTACACCTCTAGGTTCCCAACTTGTGGATCACCTGTGTCATCCGAGCCACCTTATGCAGTGGTGTGATTCAACCGGTGTAACAACTGGTTCAGTGAGCGCATGCTTTGAGCACATGCTCTACATTTTAAAAAGCCCATTTTCAACTCAATTACTTATCTTGTACAGTAGCCCCTGGGACTAAAACAGCTGAGTCCTGGTAAACTGCTCTGCTGTGCAAATCAGCTGTGCTAAAAAAAATAGAAAATAAAGCACAGGGAACAAAGGTAGGTGGGTGGGGCCAAATGCTCATTGGAACTACCTGTTCACTCGAACTGGTCCAAACCAGTAGAATCCGATTCCTGACCTTATCCCCATACCAGGGGTAGTATTCAGCAGGTTCTGACCAGTTCTGGAGAACCGGAAGTAGAAATTTTGAGTAGTTCGGAGAACTGCCAAATACCACCTCTGACTGGAGATTTTACAGTATCCTTCCCCACCACACTCACCAAGCCATGCCCACAGAACCGGTAGTAAAAAAATTTGAATCCCACCACTGGCCCATACATCAGCCACTGGAGGGCTGACAGGCTGGCTGCTCAGTCATGGAGATTTGCTGCCAACAACTTACATGGCAGAACATGAATTGTTGTGAAGCAAAAGTACATTGTGAATGACTTGTTTTCCAGATGGGGCATTTACCTTTACATCTGTCAACCTGTACAGAAAAAAGGCTCTATCTGAAAAGGAGGTTACTTGAATCTTTACAACCTGCTGAAAGCATCAATCGGAACTGTGCAAATTCCAGTCCCTTCTGCACTGTCACTTTGGTAGCTGCTGAAGAACCACTCTTTGAATATATAGCAAGATTTGTATTAGGCAAAGATGGAAAACTTCATTTTTAGTCCAGATCAGATCGAAAAATTCAAGGGTTGTGGATGAGAGAAAGGCTATGGTACGAAGATATGATTACTGAGATATTGCCAAGCTGAAATTAGAATTTTTGTAGACATACCTCTGCCTTCAAACATGGAGATTTATCCTCTATTTCTGGAATTGCTGAACAGCTTCTGACTGGCTGTATCAAATCTCACAGGATCCTAGATACCCAATGTAGATAGAGATAGTATTTACATTTTTTACAGTCTTTATTATGGTCTTCATAGAGCCATAGGATCTGCAGAAGCTCTATTCCAAGTCAATACCTTTTCTTTTCATCACAAAATTAGAAGTATTCAGATCAAAAATACATTTTGGTATTAGATTTTTTGCAGACCCACCTCCCCCATACCTGGTTTGGTATTATAAATAACAGTGTTAAATATTTTTTTTGGGGGGGGGGAGATGATGGCAAACAATGGAAAATGGAGGATTTTTTCCCCATGTTTCCGGAAGTTGCTTATGGTTGCTAAGTAACTATGCAAGCAAGAGACCTGCACAATTCCTTACTTGGTTTAGCCAAAATATTGCAGCACAATTTTTGCTGTTATTCAGCTAGATTTTTCTTTATCCACCATGGATTGAGAATGGTATTTATAAGCAGGAGAATTCATATATGTTTGAAATTGAGTAGATTCTCTCTGAGAAATATTGTAAGACAATCTCCCCGAAGTGAAGGATGTGGAAGAATATTGGAGACTTGCTGTAATCCACAGATTTGAATGTTTGCAACTGTATGGAGATGAGTAGGACCTTCAGTGTGAGTCATAAGACACTGTAGTTCTGTTACTGATGTCCCAACCCAAAAAGACCATGGAGTGAGTGCTTTGGAGATAGAACTAATTAGAGTAATCACCTGACTCAACATCTATTAAATTTGATTTCGTAAAGCAGAACTGAATAATGAAAATTCTTCTTTTCAAATGATGGTGCAGGCAAAAAAAATAGAAGACTGTTCCAATAAGGCAATGTAGAATCTTATCTTCATTGATATGGCAATTCAATACACTTAAGTTTGTTAGTGGAAGCTTCCCAATCTAGCACTGTCTAGAAGTGCTGAGTTTTATGTTCTATAATTTTAGTGTATCTGAATAGCAATAACTTGGAAAAAGTTTATAGTAGTATGTTGTTGAAGAGATATACCAAGGTGTGATCCTTCTACTCTTCTCAAAGGATTTATGACATATGAGATGTTAATCATTAAACATTCACTGATATTTGCATTATATTTTATTAAATCAATGAATGTCAAGGTTAGATTTATTTACATACCATAACACTTTCAGCATTGGTCAAAGAGAGAAATTACAGGCTGATTAGTTACATCTATCTATCATCCATCCACCCATCTATCCCAGTACAAATGGCATAACCTGTTTATTTTATTTTCACAGAGTCTTCCAGAATCCAGAATATGTCCTTATATTTAATTGTTATGTTTTATTGATTTTATTGTAACACTTGATTGTTATGAGCCACTCAGGATTACTGATTGTCAGGCAACATACAAGTATAATAAATATATATTACCGCACAGTCAGTCCAATCCTGCAACTGTTTGGATCTTTGCTGTTAATGAAATATTTTAATTCATTATCATCTTACTACTGTTTGTCATTGTCTTCCTCTTACAACAGAAAGAGTCTCATAACATGTGTCATATTAGCAACTTTTACTAAACACATAAGCTTTCTGTTTTGTTCGAAAACACACGAGGTAGACCGGGTTCCAACAACAAAAGGTTTTATTCAAACAGTAGTCAGAAT